>KK116494.1:280745-328700 GCA_000611955.2 Stegodyphus mimosarum
CGGACATATTTTCTCGGACTGCACTTTTCGCGTAGATTGTCAAGACACGCAAAGAACACTGAGATTCTGAATTACATGTCGAATTAAATTGAGGACAAACGATAATGTTTACGTGGTAAAGTGTTCAAAGAAATCATTCAAAGATTTCAGCAGCTACATATCAACTAAATTATAATCACGGGGATTACTTGTTAGGAGAGAAGTATTTTATTTCCGTTATTGTTAGGGAAAGCGAAACAGGAGTGTAGAAGGGCAGTCCTTTTGAATTTTTGCAGCTTATATTCTAAAATACAATCTCCAGAACCAATTTCCAAATATTCTAAAACTACTGAGAAGTTTCCTGATAACTGCTGTAAGCGCCGTAGCTGTGAGAAGAGCTTTCTAAATAAAAATCATTTAGGAAGTATTTTAAAACTATAATTATTTTTTTTTTCATTTAAGAAACGTTTCTGTATTGTCTGCATTATAGCAACTGCAGTCATCAGGTGGACTTCTGCGGTCATTCAAGGTTTAAAAACAAGTACAGTTTTAAAATGTTAGAACTAAAACTTTTTTCAAAGACAAATCTACTGTTTAAATTTATTTCCTTGTATGTCATCTAAATATTTTTTTTAGTTTTTGTTTCCGTATCAAGAGAGATATCAAATTCAGGAATCGCCCCATGTGGCAAAATGCGGCTACGCTATTGGGCATGTGGGTCATTTTCATCATTTTTTCGAGTCCGTTCAGCCATTGAGATGAGGTTGATACAGGATTTGGGCTTGATGATCTAATCTTTGAACTTTCATGTATTCGTCGGCTTCCTTGCTTACGTAATACTACTTTCTGTTACTGAGACTTAAAAAAGTTTGGTTCTTTCTCAAGTTTATTCTTTGATTCACGTACCAATTACATTAACTTCAGGATCATTTCACCTTTCGCAGTTAGCAACTACATTGTGGTTAATGGAGTAACCATTGATGGACATCATGAAATGTTCTTTTGCTACTTGACGATGCAATAGCTATCGGTTTGTCCAAGTATAATACAATATGCTAGTTTTGAAATTTCTTTTGTTCTCTGTGCTATGTTTTGGATTGTGGCTAATGGCTAGTTATGATTTTACTTCTGGTATTGCTCTTTTTTTTAAGTTTCTTTCACTTTTTTTTATCGTTTTCTAGTTCCTTGATAATTTAATAATCTTTTTGACCTAATTTTCTGCCGTACTGTTTTCATTCTTTTGACTGAATGCAATTTCTACTTAAAATTCGACGCTATATCTATATAATTGTATAAAAATTAGCTTTTCCTTGGTGTTATTATTATTTTTTTAAATTTTACATGCATTTCCTGCACAGGATTTATTAGAATATGTATATATTTTCTTTCGATAATCATGTCCTTTAAGGCGACTATATGCATGGAAGACCAAAATTCTCTAGAGCCTCGGATGGCTATCATTTGGAGGTTTCATCGACTTTTTTTATTGATCAGCTTTGAAAATATTTTTACCTCCAAAAGAAAAGCTTCAAAATTTGTGACTCTTTGGACACCAAAAAGCTTTGTGTTTATAGCAAAAACTATAGCGGAATAAATATTCAGAATCCAGTTTATTTTATTCTTCTGGTTTCTGGATACGATTACTGAGAGTGCAAACAGATCATGAAATGAAGTATGCTGGTAACCTCAATTTATAAAGCTATATATACTGTAGACAGGCTTTCTCTTTGTTAAAATAAAAGCAAGAAGCAAAACGTATTTGGATGTTGGAGAAGCTTGTACTTGAAAAGCATTGTAAAAGATGTAAATTTATATAGGAAACCTCAAGATACCATACCAGTTACGAACAATTTAAGGTTTAAGAAAATGTGTTAGGACTTTATTATAATACCTTCAGAAATCAGCAAGAACTTTACACCTACCAAGAATTGTGCTGCTTATTTCAAGTTCCTTTCGAAAGAACGGCTTTCTTTTCGGCTAGAAATGTGATTCCCCAAATCTCCGCTTTTCGTGAGATGATAGCGTGCAATTTATATTTAAATTCATATGACCTTTCCTTTCTAATTGTTTGGTTTTAAATCAGAATTTGAATCTGACAGCCCTGGAATACATGGTACTGTGCAACGATTACCAGGTCTACCATTAGAGCGACCGCAATTCGGATTTTCTTCATTTTAATTGTTCTTCATTTAAGTAGATTATTATGTTACTATTTATATTATTAATTCTTTTTGGTTAATGTATGAGTTGAAAGAAATTAACAGACCAGAAAACTGAACAACTGTTAACGAAAGAAGTTAAATATAGCATAATTAAAAAGATACCTTGCCGGCTGTGGTGCAGAAGTCACGCTTTGAAAAGCGTGTCCTGGCAACTTTACAACTGACATCCCTGAAATACTATATCCAGGTAAAGGTAAGTAAGGAAGCAAGTGTGCCAGTGAACTGAAATACAACACTGTTAGGAAAAGAACGGAATATGGCTCAACCCGGTTAAAAGATAAACAAAACAAAAGGAAGGCTGAAAATATTCGCAAATAGCATTCTTTTAGGCATTTTGCTAATCTCTTTGTATGAATGGTTTTTCTCCCTGACAGTTTCAGTTGCGCTCAATTTCAAATAAATATCCTTGAACATACGTCGAAAGTATAGTTGATCTTTGCATAATACGTGGCTGGGAGAGCTGGTCCATTGCTCCAACGATCTAAGAGCCGTAAGCTCTTGGAAATTATGCGATCTTAGGAGGAGTTGATGATTGATACCACCATACCTTATTTCACTTGAACGTTTGCTTTGGGGAAAAGGGTCTGTGTAAATAATCCGCGGATCTTAGAACATCTAACGGAGATGACCAGAATTGTCTTAAGTCACATTTATGAAGATACACCTCCGAAAACATCCTGTTATATAAAAAGGAAGGTGGGATTATATTTGGATGCAACTGGAGCCCCCTTCTAAAATTTACCATGAACATAAGAAAGCATAAATCTAAATATCATACATTTTTATAGATTTCAGAAGTTGCAAACCAATTTTCCTGCAAGTAACAAGATATGATCTTTTTAAATTACTTAGCTTTATTATAATCATTTATTGCTAATGCTAATAAAGGATAAAATTGATAACATGTATCTCTACATTTCATGTGCTTTTATAACATACCCAATTTTTGTATGTGCACCACATAGTTAGTTAGAAAATTTTCATTAACTGTCGCAAATCTCAAAAAATGATTCCTTATAGTTTTGACAAACATTTGCCCATAAATGACGTTATGCTGTTTTATCACATGTTGTTAAAAGTCTAAACGCATTTAAAAGCGGCGGGCGAATTCTTTTTATCCACAGGCAACGAGTTCAAACCGCGAAGTTTGGAAAGATCAACCGGCGTGGTAGAAGCTTTCAACTCCAGAAGGATTTGGAGAATTCGGAACGTAAGCGTCTCACCGTCGCTCTTCCCCCTTCCATCAATTAAATTAAGAGAAACTGGTGTGCTTCTGGTAGTACAAAGTAGACGATTTTGGATGGCATCAGTCCAACTGGGGGGTTGCCCCGAGATTGCATCATTACCTAGGCATCTATTCTCTTCCGCCTTTTCGGATCCCATTACCACGTCACAATCTAAATATAGGCGGTAGCAAGCGCGACGGTGAGAGGGCCCCCTCTCTCAAAAAGCATCGTACACGGTGTGTTCTTAACCTCAACGCTAAGACGACGCGCCGTACTTCTGCCAGGTTTCCTCTGGAAAGCCTTCATCTGATGACGTAATTTCACGTAGCAGCTACCTCTTCACATACATTCTGTTGGAGATACGGTATTAGCTTTCATTCGTGATTTTAGACATCAATTTACTCCAAATAGCAGTTAAGTAAAACCTCTCCATGATATCATTATTACTAAAGAGAAACCTCTTTCAATAACTTCGCTCTGGTAAGTTAGTATTTAAAATAAATACCGGATAAGGGTGGTTGTATGTAAATCTCAGTAAAACAAATTTTTAAATCTCAAAATCATAACTTAAACTAGCAATAGCCCTTAATTCCTCCTTTTTATTCTAAAAATAGTGATGCCTTCTTCTGGTCTGCGTCATTTCGAGATCAATCCATCTCGTATGACTTGCATAACTCTGATGACGTAGTTAGTGTGGAACCTGAGCTCAAAATTTCGAGAACTGGAACCTTACTCTTAAAAAGCAAGCTAAACCAAAACCTTCTGTTTGTTAGCTTCCATACTGGATAACTGCGCCCTTTAGCTTCTATATCTCTTCCTGTTAAGACGCTACTTCGCTCGCTTAGCCTCTGCCAGCTATTGTCCATTGTTCTAAAAATATAATCTGTATAAAATTGTGGGGTGCACTGCGCACCCACAGTGATGTGAAATGAAATAGAATATGTGTTCGAAGAATTAATTATCAAGGAACAAAATTATGTGTGAAATTTACGGCTTTCTAACTAAGCAGTAAATTCTCTCTAAGTTATAACGCAGAGGACCATCGTCAATCCGTTGCAGTTTTCTCAAAGTCGTCGTATTACATGCAAACACCTTCGGCTCTGCCGATCACAATAAAAAAGAGAGGTGCACAAGTAGATGTTATATTAGTGCTATATCAACGTTCTACGGCTAATTAATTTTGAGTTATGCGAGATATATACGTACGTTCAGGCGTCATGAAAAAATTCATTTTGAATACATTTTACAATCCGTTTTGAAAAAAAGAGTCGTTTATTCTGTTCGTGCGTACAGATGTAACTCAAAAAAAAAAAAAAAAAAACTCGAAATGTATTTTGGGGAAATGGGGTATTTTCGCTGAAATTTGATACCCGAAATTTTTCGCGATTACAATACTTCCTTTACTTCGTACAAGGAAGTGAAAAGCAATAGAAGAGTTTTTGAATGTTAAGAGGATAAAAATTCTCTCTCCGTTATTTTAAAGAATCCTTGTCAAGTATTGGAGAAATAAATATAAAGAGTACTTACCCTATTTCTTTTGCATTATACATAGGGTTACCCTATCTAGGGTACAATATATTAAATTAACTTAAGGATTAGAAAGTCTCAATTTTTAAGTTAAATGAGCCGGTGTATTCGATCTTTTTTTTAAGATTAAATGTTACCGGAAAAATCTTTTCTGCTAGAGCTGATCTATTTGGCAACACATTGCTAATTCTGCTTACTTTGAAAACAGCTGTCTTGAAAACTTTATACACATGCATTGCATTAAGAATTACCTATTGCGCATGAGTTATGCCGTAAATGTTCTCCCTCTGCTTACCGGACATTCCTTAGACGTAATTACAAATCTAGCTCTTTCTGTAACCGATCCCGAAAGTCTGGTAACTTAATCGTACCGTTTATTCTGTCTAGCGATACCATTCTACACCGATGTTATGGTTCATATGCTTTCGTCCCAGAATAATAAAGGGAAAACAGAAGGGATTCTGGTTCGGTAAATTATGTATGGATTTACAGATGAAGATTAACAACTCAGCGATTTGTAAAACAGAAGTGCTAATAATGTTCGAAATAAAAAATTTTTTTCTCCGACGTACCAGAATATTAGCATTCGATAAAATGTATGATATTTAGCTTCGAATTTTAATCCATAAATCGGCTATTTAAGAGCAGTATTTTGCCACTTGTGGGGGGGGGGCGGTACTTTTATTTTCCACGTCATAGCATTCATTAAATTGTTAAATATTTAACTTTCTAATTTAATGTGTCTGTTACTGAGAAGGAAACCAAGTGATTAAAGAGCAATAAACACAGTTCTCAAAAATACTTTTTCTGCTTTTTAATATGATTGACTTTTAAAAAAATTCATCGAGATCATAAGATTTCCAAGTAGAAATATCAAATATGTTTACGAAATGACACTAGCTGGAGTTATCAAAAATCGTAATATACTTTTCCCTTTATCATGGTGATTCCCTTAGTAACCTTGGTCAAAAATTTATCCAAATTTTAGAGTAGACGCACGTCACTGAGTTATGAGAATGATGTGAAATGCGCAGCTCTCCGACGCACGTGAAGTAAGATATAAGGGAAGGAACGTGCAGAATGGGCAATATTCTTGTCGTTATTTCTGCCAGAAAAATTATCGAAGAAAGTTGGTTTTTGTCCCGGAGGATACGTGTAATAGGAGAGAATGCCAGGCCGCCATCAACGAAGGCACTTCTAGCATACAGACGATTTTACGAAGGGTATGGTGATTGGATTGAGAAGGGTGGGTTGGTCCTTACGTCAAATCACAGCTAATACCCACATGGATGCGAGCACGGTGCATCGGCTATGGCGAACATGGTTGGAACAAGGAAATGTGGAAAAAGGAGGGGTGCAGGTGCAGCCAGAGTGACGTGACCACGCTGGATCGACGCATCCGTCGACAGGCTGTGGCGGTCCCGCAAGTCACTTGTACCGCGATTCTGCAGCATGTGCAAGATACCCTGGATGTTCCCATGTCGGCCAGAACCATTTCCCGTCGATTGGTTCAACGTGGCCTGCATTCACGGCGTCCGTTAAGAAGACTGGCATTGACCCCACAGCATAGACGCCAACGTTTAGAATGGTGCCGAACTGGAGCGATGTGGATGACAGAATGGCGAAACGTGGTGTTCTCAGATGAGTCGCGCTTCTGTTTATCCAGTGACAGTCGCTGCATACGTGTGTGGTGTAGACAGAGACAGATCTAATCCGGCAGTAACTGTGGAACGCCCCACCGCGCGACAACGTGGCATAAGGGTTTCAGACGCTATTGCCTACGATTCAGGTCACCTCTAGTTCGTATTCAGGGCACTATGACGGCCCAACGATACTTGGATAATGTACTGCGACCGGTGATAATCCTCTACCTTCAGGAGCTGCCTAATGCAATTTTTCAGTAGGATAACGCCCGACCCCACAGTGATCGCATCTGCCAACATGCTCTGCAAGGTATACAGATGCTTCCCTGGCTACCGTACTCTCCTGACCTGTCACCAATCGAACATGTGTGGGATGTGATTGGACTCTGCCCCTGCCTCGTTCAGAAGACGAACTGTGGCAAATGGTTGAAAGGGAGTGGAGAGCCATCCCTCAGGACGCCATCCGCACTCTTATTGACTCTACAATGCCTAGACATGCCTAGACGTGTCCACAATGCCACAATGCCTAGACGGTGGTCCACAATGCCTAGACGTGTTTCTTCGTGCATCGCTGTTCGCAGTGGTCCTACATCCTACTGAGCCGACGCCGTTCTCGCTCTGTATTCTGAGTATCATTTTGAAATAAAGATCACTTATTACTGCTTGCTGTCACTGTCTGTTTTCCAAATTTCATCACTTTCTGACCACTCCTCCTTGGTGTTGCATTTTCAGTGTCGAGCAGTATATATATATATAAATGTACGCCAACTGCTAACACTCTATCAGGAACTGCATTTGTGATCCTGCTATTGAATTTTATGTGGCATAAGTGCGAACAACGTGATATTTAATAAATAGAGTTAAAAAGGCAAAATATTTATAAGAAAAAGACAAAACAAGTTTAATAAGTCATCTTAGTAAGAAAACTAAATATAAGTATGATGAGCTGAGGAAAGACTGAAAAAACTAGAAAAGTGTATGCCAGCACTTAACGCTGCATCGGAAGTTTCTAAACATGTAGTGCTATACCGCTGTTAAAATTTTTGATTTTGATCTTGAATTGCATATGAACGTAAGAGCGAAGGCAACAATGCTTAATAATTAAAGCTAAACAGACAAAAATAAATAAATAAATAAATATTGTATGTTAAAAATTTTTTTAAAAAAATCTGAAAGTTTTTAGATTTTATATTACGTCTAAAAGGTTATTTTTTTTAAAACTTTTTGTGTGTTACCTTTATTTATTAAACATCATGTTCTTCGCACTTAGAACATGAAATTCAACAGCAGTATCGCGAAATAATTTTAAAAGAGCATATCTTTAGAATTTCCGATACACAGCCTCGCATGCTGGAGATAATTTTTTTTTTTTTTTTATTTCCGTAGAGTGTTGCCATTGCTCGCTTTGAAATCGTTGAGTTTCTTAATCAGAAACTCATAAATGGTTTACAAAATATGAAATCGATAATAAAACAAATTCCAAATTCGAGCTTCCAGATGCCCATATTCGGGTGGAGAATTACGCTGTTCAAAATTGGATGGCTCTAAGTACCATTGTTTTATCACAATGCGAGAAATTTACATACATTTATGCAGATTCTTCATTATTTAATTTCTTTAATACAGGGCGATAATATTTGGTGGCAACAATTTGAAAAGAGAAACGCCACAAAATGAAAAAAAAAATTAGAAGTCCTTCTGGGCTAATGCTCTTTGGGATAATAAATAAAAGTGGATTAGCAAGAGTGAGGTCTGGCACTAATTACCTACAGAAACAAAACAAAATCTTCAGCCGCAACGTTTTATTCAACGACAAATTTTGCACAAAAAATGAAGCAAATGACTGACAGTACGGTAAATTTCATATTTAAATATCCTTTATTCCATTCCAATAGGTTTTCATCTTCTAGAACAATTGTAGGCCCAGTTGCGTCGCCATCAATACTCTTATTTCGGGGACTTCAGAAAGTTTGTTGTGAAGAAGAAAGAACTACAATTCAAATTACAGGAGCATAGGCCAGGAAATTGCTGAGATAGTGCTTACTAACCAAGTGCAGTCTGTGCAGAGCATTACAACAAGCATAAATTAAACTTCAGTACGTTAATTCCAATAATAAGTTTTAAAGTTAGAAAACAGTACGCACAGTACTGTGAAACCTCAACACTTTTGAAAATAAATTCATGTTATTACTTTATGTCTTAATTAAACTGAGTTGTTTAAAAGCAATAAAAGCTATGCGATAAAGAAACATGCATCAGAGAAGTCTGATTGCGGTCAATGAGTTCATTTATAAGATCTAATCTTCCTGGCTATCATACGATAAGACTAGATCTACGTGGATGTCAAACCTTTGCGACTTCTTACACAGGCGTGAAGATGAGCACAACAGGGAAATGGTTAAAAGACTCTTTTATTTTCACAAAGCTTTAACAGAAAGTCACGGACTTAGTGCGTACAACAGCACTGACTACTTGCGGTGAGAACTTAAAGGCAATTTAACAATAAATTTAAAGATACTAACTCTGATTCACCTACTTAACTTACATCCTGGCGAGGAAATGCGAGGGGAAATGAGAAAATTCAGAAAAGGCTCAAAAATTGAAATAGCTATTAGTACAACTAAACAGAATCCTATATATTTATATCTAAATAAGTTTGCTAATTATTATATTGACATTATGTAGCGTCAAACGCAAATCCAGACGCACCACTCTGAACAAGAAAAGAGAGATAAGAAAGAAGACTGAAGAAAATCAAACAGTGGGCCTGTATATAGCACAGGGAATAGCAGTACTAAATGCAATGCTTTTAAATTATTATAAATAGTGTTAATAAAAACTATGTTATTTAAAATATATTTTAATGTATCTTGATGTGTTTCAATGTTGAAAGTAAGCTAAAAATTATAATTGTTTTTGTATGAAATTTCTGACTTTTCACAGTTAATCTGACTTCTTTTCTAGTTACTCAACTCATGGAAGTGCCAGATTCTCTCTCTTGTTCCGGCTGTGTAATTACATCTTAAAGTATTACAGCTTTCTGATACAGAAATGTACGTAAAAACAATCCTATCAGCTTCTTAGCTCTAGGAGACTCGCTGACTAAGGAGTATTTTTTTTTTATTACGGAACTGAAAATACTGTTTGTAATTCTAAACAATTCTTAGTTTCCTAACCAGAAGAGGATGCATTAAATCTCACAAGCTAAATGTTCTTCGTAATTTTCTTACTAAGTTCTTCTCAAGCTAAATTTAATTTTTCACGGGCAGTGTGCCTAGGTAGTCGCTAAAAATACTATGCTGTCTTAACCACACTCTTTGAAACTTTAACTGATTAATAAAACTTTAACAGCTTTATTTTTACCAGCGAGTATGTTTAAAAGAGTTCTCTTCAAACGAGTTAAGATAGATAGTTCAAAAGTTTAGAATTATGAGTAAGTTTGTAAGGAATTTTCTTCCTCCTTATAGCTTGCTTTCGTGGTGTAATTGCAAGCACGTTCAGCAAGCAGTCGGGAGGTTCGGAGTTCGACTCACAGCGAGTAAATTGCTAATACTTTCTGCTTCCTGCTCCTGAAAACTTTAATTCTCCTCGAAAGTATCACTTTATAGTACAGAAAACCATGAGGAAATATTATTATTTATTAGCTATATTAGAAAGAATTATTAGAAAAGGTGAATATCTGTGCCGGGGACGCTGCCAACTGCCTAGTGTTTACGTTTACAGAGTGCTAAGTGTTACCATCCTTTTTTATACTCGTTATAGTCTTTACATTCGGGATTCGTATCCGAATAATTTGCTCCGGATATCATCACTTGTAAAAATTGTTACCACTTGGAGTTGTAAAAAAAGTTCAGTATTTTTCGTTGAATATGCTTGCTTTTTATTTTGTGAATTTTGACAAAGAGGAAAACAATTTTGTGAATTTTTTTGCTCTTTGTCTTTTGTTTATTGACGAAGTTTATAAGAACTGTTAAGACACAATTTCGAACCCTGTTTGAGCAGAACATATGCAATAACTAAATAAAAAAAAAAAAAATTTTTTTTTTCATTATAAGTGACAATAAATAATAATGTGGCGACTATAAGCGCTTTACTTTTGTCACGGAGGGTGTTCACATTTTATAATTGTTTTAACATATTGTTATAAAATTTCTCTAATAATAACATAAAAAGTCAGAAAACGTGAAGCTTTGCTGAGAAAATAAGATTACGGGGCAAGTCTATTGAACACTGAGGTAAATAGCTATTTCGCTAAATTGGCAAAATATCGCCAAGCTGGTGTGATTTTGGCGACTAATTTTCGTCTCCAAATTTGACGAAAAATCGCCAAAAGTCGCAGAACTTGGCCAGCATTTCATGACATTTTGGTCCGGTCCCTATGTAACTGTAATTGAATAACTCCAATTGATCCCTGTATGTAACTGTAATCGTATTCGGGGCTTATTTGTAACTTTACCCGTATGTGCCTTCAGAAGTTTCGAGAAAAGGAAGGTGCTAGAAATTTCTCTGTGGCCGAAAGAAAACTATATAAGACCGGAGAGAGCATCATTTCTCAGTTTTTAATTCAGAACTCGCTGCAAAGTACTGAGAGACCTTCGTGCGAGCTTCCCTCTTTGGGTGCGCTTTGCATTGCGTTGTGTTTAGCGTTTTTAATAATTTGAAATGGTAACTACTGATTGTGATCTGTCAGACTGAGAAGAGTTGTACGAGTACTTTTGAGGAAAGTTCTAGAACAGTAAAGTGTGTCTTTTGCGAAAATAAATTTTATCAAGGTATCACCGTTCCGTATGCATTCAATCCATAGCAAATCCGTACGCATGTAACAGTATGATATTTCTACACCCGGGAATCTCACTTCTATTAAAATAACGTCTCAGTGTGTTTTGATTAAAAAGCGCAACATCAATTTACTAATATGTGCTCATCAAAATAAATCACACCACATTTTAAAATAGTTTGCTGTGTAAAGCGGATAAATTTGCGTTTGTCGCATAGATTCTATAAGTCTGGACAGTGAGTTTTAAACATCACATGACGCGTCGCTTGGTAAAGTAAGGTATAAAAGGTATGATTACGTTTGTCCATAGCTATTTTGATAACATTAACCGAATAATAACATTAAAGGTTGGAAAAAATATGCCTCAAAACAGCAATGGAATTTTAATTTAATATAAATATTACTAGAAACGTATAAATAGACTTTCAAAGTATTTTAATTATGAAAACGCAGAAATTTCATAAATACATGGTAAAACTCCATATTACTTTAATGCAAAAGTGAACTTTTGCGTTAAAGTTGCAAAAGTTCGTATTGATTCATTAACATTTCTAGAAATTATTTAACGGATTATTAAAATTATTACACGTAATCTTGAAGGCATATTTCATTGGAAGAGAATTTGCCTGTATAAAATTTAAACTTAGGTTTAAAAAAAAAAAAGTTAAACTGACGTAGACGTTTTCAGAGAATTTTTTTTTCACGGGCAAAAATCGTTTTGCAGACATTTTTTTTTATTCCCAAAGAGAAACCTGTGCCCGATTCCTTCAAAAATCGATGAAGTTATTGAAACCTAAGTCAAACTTTTTTTTGGGGGGGGCTCTCATTTTAAATGGTTGATTTATAAGGTATTTCTCCCGCCTTCTTCGCATGCCTTCGTGGTGTAGTGGTCTCCATGCTCGATGCGTAACCGAGAGATCCGTGGTTCGATTCCCGGCGAAGGCGTTGCTCATTTTTCATGTCTGCTGCTTCTAAAAAACCTAATGTCTCTACAGATTAAACACAAAACTAAGATATTTGGCGACTTAATCCTTTATTTGGTTTTATTTTTCTGTAACTTGGCAAATTTAATAGACCTTTTTTACCGACTTTAGTTCAGTTTAAAAAATTTCTTCTATAATATTTTGATTTTATTAACACAACTGTTGATCACAACACGCCATAGACTTTCCATGTTTTCGTGTACAAGCGGGCAAATCGATAACAATATCCGAATGATAACGTTAACCGCAGGAAATCAATAACAATATCCGAATCATAACTTTAACCGCAATCACATTAATGGCTTCTAGTGTATTTCATTCGCTTACTGATCACGTGAATACGTCATCGTTATAATGTTAATTCACTTCAAGCTGTTTTTTTTTTTTTTTTTTTGTTCACTGATAAAAAAAGCATGCTTTAAGACAATTGATAATTTCGAGGATTTTGGACTCCAACTCTCACATTGCGTCATGTCTAAAGAAATCGACAACCACTAGAAGAAATCAAACGTATCCATTCGGAAACTTTCGTTTTTATCTCTACAATCAAACCTCATGAGCAAAAAATCACTTGGCGATGATAAAGCAAGAACTGGAAAGTAAATTCCTATCCAATAATCTGTTACAAATTAGTGAAATTACATGCAAATTGTACTCTCTCTTGTATAAGTAGTATGAAAAGCTTCAGAATGCGAGACATCATCTAGAAAATAGGGTTGCAGGGGTAAGGTAAATGATTGAGCTAAACGAACCACTAAGCTGGTTTCGAGGACTACTTTTTTTTTAGATATTTTTCTGCTCTAAGGACGATTTGCTTAATATCTCAGTTCTAATTGAGTTTTCATGGTTCACAGAGAAACGAAATACGCCAAAGTAAAACTTAAAATTAGACAAAACAGTATCTTGTTTTTGGCGTCGATTTTTATTAAAACTCTGTCGATTTCGAGGGCGAAGGATATAGGTTCCTTTTCATCAGGAGCAAAAAAATTCTGTAAAGTGCATACCCAATTGTCGCTCTTAAAGAAAATGTTTTGTAATGGCCTAAATTTCCCATCTTCGAATTTAATTGGCTGATGGGCAAATTTAACAGCTCCAAACTTCTTTTTCTCCCAAGAGGTAATAACAAAGAATAAATACCCAAATAAGCCCCTGCATAAGAGACCAATATTCAACGAACAATTCACGAATTACAACCTTAACAGGAGTTATAGATTGGATTGTTTATCTCAAAACATTCGAAGTCTGCCTGCCCAAGGGAAGGGATACTTTCGTAGAGGCTCTTAAAGGGGAATTAGCATTTATTTAGTTGGCAACTTCGAAATCTCCCATACAGTCAGCCCCTTCACCCAGATTTGAATCCTAGTCGAACTAAAACTATTTTACACTTATAGCCGATTATGGGTACCAGAGTTATGGTGAATTAATTCCATAATAAAACATGTCAGGTCGACGATAACAATAACCGCTTTTCGCCAGATGTTATTTTTATCAAACATAATGTTGCGTTATACGGGTTCGTGGATTTGAGAGTATCCGATGAGAACACGATGCAGAACAATAAAAAGCGCAATTTATTTACAAGAATCACTATTTGCAGCACAGTTCCAAAATTACCTTTAAAAGCGTCGAAAATCTACAATAAATACGCTGAAACAATCAGCAACACAGCTTCAGGCTGTAACTGTAAAGGTAGCTTCACGGCAACACTAAACTTATAATAAACACCGTGGAACAATCACCAATACACTGTCAAGCTATACTGTAAAGATAGCTTCACGGCAAAACACTATTCCGATTACTTTCCTTTCACCAAAACTCTCGCATAGCAGCTATCTCACAACTAATCACACTGCTTCACAATCTTAATCACACTCTCTCACAACTTATTCGCAACTAACTGCTCTCAGAAACGCAAGGGTTTAGAGCTTTTCTTTAAGTTCGACACGTTTCGAGAAATATCTCGACAGGAAGTTATTCTAGAAGCTTCGAGCTTGGACCATGGGATATCGCCAATTTGGTCGCCAAATGGGCGTTAAAGTCGCTAATCTGGCAACCCTACCATACACTATTTTTATGGCAACCCTAGTGCTATGCCGGAAAGCTTACATACAGGCGCAACCGCCGAATTTTTCGTAACAATAATTTAAGTATGTTTCTATAAATTGCTCTTGGTGAATGAAATAAAAAAAAACTGTTATTTATTATTGTTCAAAATTTTGTAAATACGTAAATAATTTTAGTAAAATTATATGTAAATTGTAGTATCTCTTGCATAATGTATCGTGAAAGGCCTCAAGAGTACAAAAGCATCGCTGGAAAAACAGGGTCCGTGTAACATTGAAGAAATGGCTATCTCGCAAATAGTTGGCGCTTTTAGTCGCCAAAGCGCCAACTTTTTGTTGCCCAGTTTGGCGAAAAGCAGCCTGAAATCACCAAATTTGGCCACTGATTGGTTATAAGCTGAGCCGATCCCTGTGTAACTGTAACTGTTCCGATTCCTATGTAGCTGCAACTACATCCTGCCTTTTGTAACGGTAATTTTGTATGCAATTTCGAGAAATCGAAGGTACACGAAATTTCTTGGCGGACGAGAGAAAACTATCTAAGAGGGGAGAGAGTATCGATTTTCAATTTAGCTCACAGTATTAAGAGATCTACTTGTGAACTTCGCTTTTTGTTGCGTTTTGCATTGCTTTGTGTTTCATGTTCTTAATACTCTGAAGTGATAACTAGAGATTGTGGTGTCATACTGTAAAGAGCTTAAGAGTATTTTGTGTGTAAAGTTCCAGAAATGTAAAGCGTTTTTATTTTATTTCGTCCGGCTACCATAGGTTCTGTGCACAGTTAACTCATTACGAACCCGTACGCACGTAGAAATGTTTCGCCGCTTAATTTTAAATCCACTGAAATTACTTTTCTTGGAGATTTGGTCCTTTATGAAAAAAAAAAAGTATAAATAATTTCTATCTTCATTAAAAATTGTAAAATACAGGAAAACATAAAACACCAAATGCAATTAAAAACACTTTATTTTTTTTACAATTAAAATTAGAGTTTCTACTTAAAAACAAGCAATTCGGCCAGCGGGTAGAAAAACAGATTTTTCGGTGCACAAAACTAAAAGTTTCCTTTTGGTCTCACTCGGAAAAAGGACAGTGAAGTTGATGCAGAAACTGACTTAATCCACTATTCTACTAAAAGTTCAAATCTAAACAAATGACGGCTTCATTAGGCTTAAGAGCACTTAAACAAATTTTAAATTGCTGATAATTCTACAACTGTTGCATGCAGATTAAGGCATAAAATTTTAAACGGAACATAAGAACAACATAATTCAATCACTTTATAAGGTAAAATCGCTCTCCTTCCCGCATGCATTTGTGCTGTAATGGTAGCACACTCTGCGCGTATTCGAATGGTCTAGGTTCGATTCTCGGTCATGGCATTGCACTTTTCTGATGTCTTCAGTAGCAAAATCCTAATGTCTCTACAACTTTTAAAGCAAAAAATGCACAATTTGCGAACACATAAGAATGAAAAAACTGAGCTCACCGAGCCACCCAGTAACAGAGTGGATATATATTTATTTATATATACTTTTGGTGCGGCCGATTGCAACCAAAAAGGGAGGTGCACACCTACATGTTATAGTAGTCCCCTATAAAAAATTTCAAAGTTCTGAGGCTACTCGTTTTGGAATTATGCGGCATACATACATGTGTACGGACAGACATCACAAAAAATTTCTTCTAAATCCATTTTAACTCCCTTTTACTATTCGTTTTGGAAAAAAAGAGTTATTTATCCTGCCCTTACGTACAGATGCAAAAACATTACTAAATTGCATTCGATAGCGCTCAAAATGGATATTTCCGTTGAAATATGGTACCCGAAATTTTTCGCGATTACAATACTTCCATTACTCTCTACAAGTTAGTTAAAAAAATTGCTTTAATTTTTAACTTTTTAAAATTAGATTATTCTTTTGCTGGTTTCTTTGTTCGCAAGATTATCCATGACATTATAGAGGCCTATTAGATTGATCTTGCTGCTATGTAGACAGTAGGAAAAGACTTTTTTTAAATTGAAAATGTACTTTTTTAGTTTTTAAATACTTCTTAAGTGAATTGATTCAGTCAATGCTTTCTACAACTAGCAACACACACTGCAAAAGTTCAGAAGTGCGACGCTTTCCAAGTTTCTGTTTCGTTTTCCGTAGTAAAAAACAAATCTTTTGAAATGCATTTTTCTTAAGAGAAAGGCTTCCTTAAAGCGTCATCGTGGTCATAATTTAGTTGATATTCTTAATTTGTAATCAAAACTTTCGGCGGAATAAAAAGCCGTAACAAAAGCATATGGCTGTTGAAATCATATGACGGTTTCTTTGAATCCTTTATCTGGAGTAAAAACGTTTTTTCTTCTCAATTATGTCCGTATGGTTATTTAGAATCTAACTATTGTTCACCTTTCTCGATTCTCCCCCTTATTAACTACTATAAAATAATGTTTCATGCAAAAAATATCGCCTCTAATAATATACCGCCCGAAGCGAACTGCCTCTTCCTTCTCCAACTACGTCATTGATTGAAATGGGTGTGAAGATTCTTCCAATTTTTCTAAACTCCCTCCTTCTCCAAACATGAAGACAGTAGAGGCATTATATTTACGTAATACATTTTTTCGTGACTATTAGTTAATTGATCATCAACCCACTTTCTGCTAGTGTCGTCTACAGTCGGCATACTTAAAATGTTCCACAGTGGTTAGCTGGCTATATCCTGCATCCATAATATTCTTCACGGTAATTACCGCGTGACCACCATGAAGATAGTTACTTTCCACATTTCTGTTTCGTTTTTCCTACGCAATAACAGAAACAAAACTCTAAAACACTTCTTTCTTAACGGGAAATCCTTATAAAGTGTTATTGTGGGCATAATTTAGTTGATGTTCGTAATTTGCTGTCAAAACAGTTATAACCGGCAACGACAAACTGTGTTTCAATGACTAGCGCTGGTTATATTTGGCATCCTCAAAATGCTTCACAGAACCAACTATATCCCGCGCCCACCAAATACGTTTAAGCAGAATCTAGCGCCGATTTATATCCGGCTTCAATAGATGTTTCACAGCGGCCGATGCGGAATATGTCCGGCACCACTCAGATGCTTTACAGTGAGGAGCGCAGATAATATCCGGTATTCACGGTCACACACATTTTACAGTGTACATGACATGACCATTGCTGCCACCATGCCGGATTCATGCCGGATTAACTATTAATTTATTCGTTTTTAGCAGAAATTGTGAAGTTATGATGAAATAAAATAAATTTGCCAACACCTTTGAGATAGCTTTATTTTAACAGATAATAAATATAACTTCAACCCCACCTAAACTTATCCCAAGGTTAGGAGCGACAGAAAATGTAATTTTGAATTTTTAACTGCAAATATTGCAGAGCGGATGTGGCAGTTTCAGTTTAAAAGTTTTTAATTTCTATTTTAATTATTCACGGTAAGGTGTATAGGTATATATGTATACATATACATTATTTTATATACAGTAAATGAATGAATTAAAGAACATAAACAATTAAAGAGATAACATTTCTAATTTTTTCCTTGCTGCTTTTTAAACATTTAGTTTAACTGAGATAATTGAAGTTCTTTATTACTGATTTTTTTTAATATATAAAGCAAAAGCAGCAAAGCAATTTATGAATTTTAAAATTAATTAATGCAGCATTTTAATAAATAATAAATGATGAATAAATAACTAAAATAAATAAAAAAAACTTATAAATAATTATAATAATAATAAATAAAAATTAATAAAAAATGTCTGAAGGCTTTCAGATTTCATTTACACATGTATACATATTTCGAGAGCATTCGGGCTAACGCTCCTTTGGGATAAAATTGTTTAAAAACAGCATATCATTAGAATTTCCGATAGTCAGTCTCGCGCGCTGGAGGTAAAAATATTTTATTCCGCACAGTGTGTTGCCACTGCTCGCTTTGAAATCGTTGAGATTTTTAATTAGTTCGTTAAAGTTTTCCAAAATAGGTAACAGGTAATAAAATCAATTCGAAGTTCAAAATTCGGGCTTCCAGATGTCCATGCTAGGGTGAAGGACTACGTTATTAAAAATCTGATGGTTGTAGGTACTTTAGATTTTTCACAATGCAATAAACTTGTATACATTCATGCAGATTCTTTATTACTTTTATATCATTTAAATGTAGTACAAGGCGATAATATTTGGTGGCAAAAATCTGAAAAGTAATTCAAGGCTTTTAGTGATTCGGAGCAAAAGACCATCTCGAGACTATTAGCCCTTCTGGGTTAATGCCACTTTTGGATGATAACAAATACAATAATAAAAAACAAATGTAATAAAAATATTTATTTTGGCACAGTGAATAAGTAAACACATATTTTTTTTTTTTTTAATTTTACTAAACACTCAAATTTTAAAATATCCATGCCATGAATTTTGAAAGACCGCAACATTAGGCGTGCGAACAGTGACCATTGCCGCTGTCGTCAAAAGTGTTAAAAAATGAATGGATTGATCGAGACCGGAGTTTCTTAAACTGTGGATAGCGATCTCAACTGGGATCGTTAAGCGAAAAGTTGGGTTTGAGAAAATTTAATTCAGATACCTGAATCAAAAGAATAGCATTAATGAGACTTTTAAAGAAATTACATTAACTGGCATTAATGAAATTAATCACCTGGGGTATAGAGCCAAAACAGAATTTGTTGGGCTATTGAAGAACTCAAAACTTGAGTTTCCACAAAAATTTTTGACTGAATTCTGGATCAGAGCTACAATTAAATTTGCCATAGTTTCTAAAACTACATTAAATGCCCTTCTGAAATTCAGCACCACATACTTATGTAAAAGGACGTTTCTATCTTTAAGGCTTATTCAACCCAAATATCGTTGAACTCTGAAAAAAGTTAAGATACATCCAAGCAGTGCCAAATATTGCACCAAGAGTTACTTTGCTACGCAGGGGGGAAAAAAAACATTGTCTCATTAAAACATGATTTTCTATTCATATAAACATGATTCTTTTATTAATTTTTTTATACTTGAAATAAACTTAAAGCTATTTTTTCATATATATATACAAGGTGTTTTAGCAAATCGGTTGCAAACTTTAAGGAGAAATAGAGTGCACCTAAACGATGGAAAATCACATAGCGATGCATGGTCGCAAGGCCTTTCCTGGCGCGATTGTGACAACACAAAGCGCAAGAAGGGAAGAACAGGAACAGGTGAGGAAACATGTCTATTATGCTCAGTACAGCAGAAATCAAGAAATAAAAACAAAAATGGACAACGAATGACATCAAAAAAGGTGTTCGAAATTACGACCCCGGACCCTGTTGCAGGCCTGACATCTCCGGCACATGGAAGATCTGATGTTCTGGAAAATGGCGAGCATATCCCGAACTTCTTCGGCAGCTGCCACGATGCGTGCAACAAGTTTCTTGGAGCTTCTAACGGGGTTTCGTACACCAGTGTCTTGAAGTACCCCAAAGGAAGGCTATGTGCAAGGCTATGTGCTTTTCCATCATTCAGGTGTATTCTATCTGTTCTGAAAGTTTGTTACTAATATGTTGAAACACCCTGTATATATAATATACACGGTCGCCCAGAAGGACAAATGGTTAGTGACTCTGACTACTGAACCGAAGGGAAGCAACGGTGGGATTACCTGTTAAACGCCGTGCAGACTAGGGTTTATCTGAGCTAACGGAGACAACTGACTTAGCCAAACCATCTTCAAAACCAGTTTTTCCTCATAGCGCAGCGAGCTGAAAAATCTGAACTGTACATATAGCGGAGCTAGTCGGCACATGCAACTGACTCAAACAAACCCCAGTCTCAACGGCTCTTTTGGTTCCCTCCATAATAAAGACACCACCGCTTCCGGCTCTAGAAGTTGGCCAATGTCTATAAACGGCTATAGAATGCTATACCGGAGATAGTTTATAATTTTAATAATTTCTTTTTTCACCGAAAGTATTTGATATTTTCACTAACTTTTTTTCTAAGTATTATGGATAAGTTTTCAATTTTTGGAAGGGTTCGTTTTAAATTCAGGGTAAAATCTTCATTTTATTTCGTACTTTTCCTTTATTTTTCCTTGTTTTGGGGTGGACCAGAGTTTTCGGGCGAGCTGTTGGGATTAAAAAATATATTAGAATGGGTTTATTAGCTAATTCTGGATACAGAGAAGCAAGGATTTTCTTACGGAAGAGGAGTTGTAATTGATTCCGTTGTATCATCCTCCTGACGACGTTACATCGGAGTTAACTGAATTCCTCTTCTTTCATGTTCTTTTTTTTAACTCTATTTATTTTTGGCTTTGTTTGTGATGATTTATTTTGATTTTTCAATTAACATTTATAGAATTCTTATTCTACATTTAAAGAACTTATTGAAATTTATTAATTATGAATTTAAATTTTTAGTTTTATGAAAAATTAGTTCTAAATTTCTTTATGTATTTACTATATATATCTATCTTTCTGCATAATTCACTATAAATTATAAAAAGAAAACTCTCCATATTACATCTCCAAGCAACGGAAATTCAATTTAAAAACATCATTGAAAAGGTATTTTTCAGAATTTAAGAAATTTATAGAATTTTCAGTGTTCCTTGCTTTAAACACAGTTAAGGAAAAACTAAATTGCAAAAATGCCAAAATCAAAAGTAAACTTTTTAAGTATTGAAAATCCAGTTATTGTTATTGATAGCAGATTAATCGACTTATCAAGGGAATAAACCAATCTACCATCAATTAACAACTAAAATACGAGAGAGTGTTTCATATTACTTCCAAGTAAGCATCAAATTATTTGCTAGATTCAATTCATAAATCTAATTTTACTCAATTCAAAATAAAGATATTAGTTACTAAACCAAAAGAATCCTGTAAAAAGCAAATAATTTTTTAAATTAAAAATTTTCACTGAGAACACAATTAATCTGAACCAGATGCTTACTTTAGAAGACATAGTTTTGTCGCCAATTTAGGCTAAATTTTCTTTTTATAATTTATAGTAAATTATTGCTTTATTACTTCGCAGCTTTAGCGCAAGTCTTGGGCTTATTAATTTACTTTTAATTACTTTCATTATGAATATCTTTCTGCATATATATATTTACTTCTCCAGACCTCCCAAACTTATTCTTCTCCAGACCAAGATATTATGCATAACTGTACTGTATTAATATTATTATCAGTGGCGGCTCGTAGCTGAAATTAGTGGGGGTGCTGTTCCAAAAACATTTAACCTTTGTTTTAAACCTGTGTAAAGGGAAACAAACATGTATAAAAAGAAAATTTATTTTGAAACTTCCATGAAATTTTACAAAAGAAAAATTAAACATTTCTTAATTACTTTAACTTAAATTGTTACAGTTCAAGCTTTACCTATTCATTTAAAAATGAAATCCATTCTTCTTGTTTTAATTTGCGCGAAGAGATCAATCATTTTCTCCTCGATCTCTGGATGACAACTGAGGAAATTTTTCTATATTGAAAGCATTGCAAGCGCACGAAAACGAAAGCTCTTGAAGTTCACTTACAGTCACAGAATTTATTACTTGAGGATGCAAGGACATGGTTAAAGTTTTCTGTAAAATAAAAGAACCGAAAAAAAATGAATCAAATAGAATAGCTGAAAAATAATCTAACCAAGAATATGGTGTATGATTTTTAAACACAGCACACGCGGAGTAAAAAAAAAGAACCAGCTCCCAACGATACTCCAGATTCGGCACTGAAAAAGCGACAGTGCTCTCTCCCTCTCAGCCTCGTACGCTGCTTCTTAAGAGCGCATACGCAGAACAGCCAAATACCACACGCGCGGAGTAAGAAATAATCACGTTTCCAGAATTTAGGCACTGCGAGACCGACAGTGCTGTTTTATCTCCTTGGCTCGAGCGCTGCTTTCTGTGCGCGCTTTTGCAGAACAGCCTCGTGAAGCGCAGTTCCATACAAAAACTTTCGTACCTTTTTCATAAACTGGAAGATGGCTACTGACATTAAGTTTAAGAATTATATATTGTAGAAGTATAAAGAAAGAATTAAAGAAAAAAGGGCCCATTATATTAAATATTAAAAATAATAATAAGTGGAAACAGGGGGTGCTGCAGTTCCACAGTGCTTATTACGAGCCGCCACTGATTATTATGGTATCTCCTTTGGATTAGTAAGTTGTTTACTTACTTCTATAAGCCCCGCGGCAAACGATAAGTACACTTGTTTTCTTAAAAATATATTTTTTTTTTTTTTTTTTTTTAAATCGACTCCTATTTTTGCACGAGTACGCGTTCGTAATAGATTGAATGCAGAAGAATTTTTTTTCCAAAAGAAACACTTAATAGTTCTGAACTTTTCACATGAAAGTACTTGTATGGCTCTTCTCAGTTTGACAAAACCGAATAACTAGTTACCACTTCAGACTACAAGGAACGTTGGACACAAGGTAATGCAAGGTAATGCAAACACGCACAGTAATTTTTTAATATTCTGAACTGTCAATACTCTCAGTTAAGCTCTGAACTAAACTGAAATTTGATGCCCCCTCCGGTTTTATATAGTTTGCTCCCGTCCGCCGAGAAATTTCCAGTACCTTAAGTTTTTCAAAATTGTTGAAAGGCATACACATTTACAGTTACATAAGAATCGGACTTACAATTACATAGAAACCGAACGAAAATGCCACCAAATGGTGTCCAAGCTTGACGATATTTGGGGTTTCCCGCCAAATTTGGCTAGAAAATTAGTCGCTAAAACCATCGCCAGCTTGGTGCTATCTTGTCATTAGCCGTTTACCTCAATGTTAATGGACCTATTCCGGTAACCCTGTTTTTTCGGCTATGCTTCACGTCCCGAGGTTTATCATGCTATATTACAAGAGATACTACAATTCGTATAAAATTTCACTAAAATTATTTATATGCATACAAAATTAATAGCACTATTACATGATCATGTGTAAGAAATTTTTAATTCTAAGAAAGAAAAATAAGGTTTGGGATAAGAGCAAAATTAAGATAAATAGTATTTTGTGGAGGTGGCCGCCATACAGAGATAAATTTCAATACCGAAGCTTAATTATATTCTACCACTGGTCATTTTTAAACGTGATCACCATCAGAGGCTCCTCCGTATGTAAGTTTACAAACTGATATATATATTTTTTATTTTACATTATTATTTATTTATTATTAGAATAGAAATATGGAAAAAAACTTGGCATGTCATTTCAGAAAAGTCCGATTTTGTGTCAAAATTTCTATATTAGAACAATACTATGTATAAATCTAATACATATCCTAAATCGTGCTTTTGAGACATGAAAAACGCAGTTTCAATTTCGTCAATCGGTCCAATGGAACGGGAGATATAACACTGCTCTCCCTTTTTTTAATTTCTTTCTTTTTTTCTTTTCTTTTCTTCTTCCCCCCCCCCGCAGTCTACGTTCCTCACACTCTAGAAAAACAACGGCACCTACAGCCACCAAATTTTGAACACATATAAACCTTCCACCAGAACACGGTCATCTCAGAGAGAAAATTTCGAATTTGAATTTGTTTTTATTTATTTCGTATTCTATACGAATTGAATGAATTTTTTAGTAACAAAATCAGCAATTTGAAACGGAGCAGTGGCAACATCTTCGAAATATTAGCATTTTTATTTCCGAGGCGCCAGAGTACTAACATTCGGTAAAATGAAAGCTATTTAAAAGCGATGTCTTAAATAAAATATTTTCATCTTTCACGCGCCAGCCCATTGCCATTCAGTAAATCCGTAAGGCACTTAACTCTCAAATTTACTGTCTGGTATTAACTGACAAACTAAGAAGTTTAAAAGCAATAAACACAGTTTTTAAGATTATTTTTTCTACTTTTTATTGAGATTGATTTAAATAAAATCGAAATTAATTCATGAGACGTGTAGAGTCATTTAAAATTTTTCGGAAACTGAAGAAATCCGGAATGGCCTCACCGACATTCGAACTCCCGTCTTCCCGATTGCGTCGCCCGTGTTTCTAGTTACACTACGAAGGCATGCGGAAAGGAAGGAGAAAATTCCTTATATACTCCCCCTTTTAAAAAGTGACTGGAGATGAGGGAACTCATTAACGAAATTTTGGTGGTGACGAATTATCGTCCACCACCTTTTTACCCTTTAGGGCACCATTATAGAATCACTTCGAATTTTTTCAAAGAGATACTTATGCCTAAATATCGAAGAGATACTTATGCCTTCGTCTGGATGATGCGTTAGATGTGCTTGCAGTTGCACCACAAAGGCATGCGAAAATGAGGAGAAAATGCCTTATAGATAGATGCCTAATTAGAAATATAAAATATTTAGCGAAATTACATCAGTTGAACTCATTAAAATAATTGTACAGTGTCTCACAAAAGTGATGGAACACTTGTGCTTTACAAAAGTAAACTGTAATAAAATAAATTAAAAAACATGTAAAAAATTTTTGTGGGTGTGTTTCATACTTAAATTTAGTAACAATTATTACATAACATACATTTTCTCAAAATATTAAAATATTAATTTAATAAAAATACAGTTGTTTAGAACGGAGCCAAAAAGGTCTCACATAAGTGATGGGACACCATTAGACTATGCAACAAAAATCGTCTGAAGTAAGCAATAAAAATATTTTTGGGGGTTTTTATTTTTACTCAAAAGCAATTGGCAATAATTTATAAAATCGTCTGCATTATTTCTCTCCAGTTCGTTTTTGGATTTTTGTGTTTTTTTACTCTGTGCAGCCATGAATGCTAAACGAAAAGAAACTTTGCCTGAAATTCGAAAATTAGTTAATAATTTGAATATTGAACGTGGAAAATCTATTAGAGAAACTGCTGAAACAGTTAACTTGAGTCATTCAACAGTTTTCAATATCATTAAACGATATAAAACGAATCATATGATTCAGGATAAAAGAAGACCTGGCCGACCATCAAAGCTATCCAATGGAATAAAGCGAATTATCGTTCGAAATATTAAAAAAAATCCAGGAATGAGTGCTCCTAGAGTTGCTGCTGATTTACAAGCATTATATGGAATAATTGTTAATCCTGAGGCTATTAGAAGAGTAATTCGATCTGTTGGATATCACGGTAGAGCAGCCAGGAAAAAATTTTTCGTAAGTGAAAAGAATAGAAAACTCGGACTGGCTTTCCCAAAATCCAACATAAATAAGAATTCTGATTACTGGAATGAAGTCATATTTGCTGATGAGAGTAAATTTAATATATTTGGTTCTGACGGTAAAATCTTGGTATGGAGAAAACCCAGGGAAGAACTTCGCAAACAGAACTTGGTGCCAATAGTAAAACATGGTGGAGGAGGTGTTATGGTATGGGGGTGTATGTCGTCCTCTGGAGTTTGTAATCTTGTTTTTATTGACAGTATAATGGATCAGTACAAGTATATTGGCATATTAAATCAAAATTTTAAATCTTCAGCACGAAAACTGAACCTTCATAACGATTTTAAATTCTACCAGGACAATGACCCCAAGCACACTGCTTTCAACGTTAGACTCTGGCTGCTGTATAACTGTCCTGAAATAATAAAAACATCCCCACAATCTCCAGACTTAAATCCCATAGAGAATATTTGGCAAGAAATGGAATCAAGAATTCGCAAATACACCATTTCTTCGAAACAACAATTGAAATCGGTGCTTCAAGAAGAATGGGGTAAAATCACTCCAGAAATCACAAAGAAATTAGTCGAATCCATCCCAAGAAGATTAAATCATGTTTTAAAAGTAAAAGGAAATGCAATAAAATATTAAAAACTTTTAAAAAGTAAAATTTTTGGATAAATATTTGGTGGAAAAGTAAGTGTCCCATCACTTATGTGAGCCATTTTTTGCTCCGTTCTAAACAATTGTATTTTTATTAAATTAATATTTTGAGAAAATGTATGTTATGTAATAATTGTTACTAAATTTAAGTATGAAACACACCCACAAAAAATTTTTACATTTTTTTTTAAATTTATTTTACTACAGTTTCCTTTTGTAAAGCACAAGTGTCTTATCACTTTTGTGAGACACTGTATATTTTTTCCGTTTCATGACTGCTGGGAAATTTTCATTTTTATTTCCTTGTACGAAGTAAAAAGGAACTACTTTAATTGCGAAAAATTTCAGGTCTTATATTTCAAAGAAAATATTCATTTTGACCGCTATCGAATGCAATTTAACGATGTTTTTGCGTATTATCTAAACGTAAGGGCAGAATAAAGGACTCATTTTCCCCAAAAAAATTATAAAACTAATTTAAAAAGGATTCTGAAGAGACTTTTTTCGTGGCGTCTGTGCGTACGTATGTATGTATGTATCTCACATAAATCAAAAACGACTAGCCTCAAAGCTGAAAACCTAACGCTGAAATTTTGTATACAGGAATGTTATAACATGTAGATGTGCACCTCGCATTTTGGTTGCAATCGGCCCGTACCAAAAGTATATAAATATATGTATATATATCCACTCTGTTACTCGGCTCAGTGCGCTCAGTTTCTTTATTCTTATATGTTTGTAAATTGTGCATTTCTTGCGTTAAAAGTGATTGAATTATGTTGTTCTTATCCTTAAGTTATGATTTTTATGCCCTTAGTTAACCTGCATGCAATAATAGTGGAATTCTCTTAAAAGTTTTTTAAGTGCGGCTAAGCCTAATTTTTGGTTATGATAGCTCCCATATTTGTTTACATTTGAATCTTAGCAGAATAGTGGATTTGTTGCCAATCTAGAAAAACTAAGCATCGCAACAGCAAAGTAACGTCTTCTCTTATTATTGCGAATTAAATTAATGCTTGATTCATTCTGGAATTATCATTTAAGTTATTAGTTTGTTTTTGCGTACAAATTGTAATTTTAATTGTAAATTTTTTTTATTATTGTTTTAACTGTGTTTGATGTTTTATGTTTTTCTATATTTTTCAATTTTTAATGAAAATGTTTTGGATTTTTATGTATTTTTGCCTTAACGCGACGTGAGAACTGGATTAATTAGTAGAGCATGGGCATTAGGTAAGCGGCGCTGAATCGGCTGTGAAATCGTCTGCGTTTAGAGCCGAAGTGAGGCTATTTTAAATAAACATAGTGAACTTTAAAGAGCGTATTTATTCTGTTGTGGTTTTTGCGCTATCGACAAAGTAGATTTAATTCAAAATTCGTTAACTGTTAATTCAATATGTTTAAACGAAATGCAGGAAAATTGTGTATAATTTAATATTCTATACAAGTCATGTCGTGTACATATCAGATTTTTTCCTTTGCGGCTGCGTAGTGCTGAAGTTGCGTAAAATTCAACGTTATATACAGTCCCGCGGTAAAAGCCAAGAATGTGTCTCTATGTTTCCTCCCGACGTTCTGGTTAATGTGGCCAATAGCCGTAATTCTCTTCAGAATGGTTCGGCGATCTGATATATGGAATCCTGACATGGAAAGAATCTGTCGAAGATTACAATGGAAATAGAATCTAGCTGAATATCCTAGCAACAGTTGTATGAAGTATCGCATGTTGGAATTGTTGCTGCTAGTTACCTGCGAACATACAAAGCAAGTTTAATGGACCGTTATCCATCCTTTCATCTTCTTCGAGGTATGTTTATTCCTCATATGTCATAGGTTGACATAGTCTGTTCACTGGTTTTGTAAAGCTCAAGGAAAGCACCTAACAAAGTTTATGTTTAACTTACAGCACGTATGTTCTTTAGTAAGGAACCAAGTTTCACACTACGCCAAAACGCTCATCATCACCACATTTAAATTCAACAATGGTACCTATTTTAGGCGGCTGGCCTTGCAAGCGGGTAGTACCTAAAACAAATCAGCTGTTAAACTGGGATCTGAAGTATCAGGTTGAAAGTCACCCCCCTTACGCTATATGCTTCATTTGGGAAATACATCACGTTAGACAACATGCTCTTGCATACAAATGCTATCATATATCAGCAGGTTACGATTCTAAAAGGAAAGAAGTTGGAAGCAGAAATAATTACTATCATTATAAAGATGAGAAGAAAGCTTTCGTTTCAATTAATATGCATTTATCCTAATCACACACACAAATGTTTTTATCAGGAACTGTATGTACATCTAGCAATTAGTGGAAGGAGATCGCAGTGTTACAAACGCGTATCAGTTATTTCGTAACTGCTCTGCGAGGCTTTATGTGTCTAAACACGATTTCAAGGTTATTATAAAGGAGTTATTGTCCTCGAAGTCAACTGCGTAGCATTTTTGAGTTGCTGGTGATGTTTTCAGAAACACTCAACAATCTTCTTTCTCACGTTACTTCAGAATAAAATGATTCTAAAATATTATTTATATTGCGTATTGTGTTAAGAATTATGCAGCCGATGCATTTTAGAGTACAAGAAATAACGAAATCTTTCTGAAAGTTTACATTTTCCCTAAAGAGTCGAAGATTTATAGAATACTTTTCGCAATGTGCCTATTATGTTTTGACAAGTCTAAAATTCAGTGCACCAGAAACAAGAATTGTGTGTTCGTAAATTTATGCAAATGCATGTTTGAGAAATGGTCTGAGGAATAACAATGAACATACGGTCAGGAAATTTTGCAGATTAAAAAAACCATAGCTTTAAAGTGTAACATAGGTATTGTTTCTTCACAAAGGTGTTTGATGATCATTAGTATTTTATTTCATTTTTCTTATTTGCATTTCTTTATTTATGTATTTAATATATGTAAATTTATTTTTAGAATCTAACGTTAAGACATTTGCTGCATTCGTTGGGAAGATGATCAAGCTATCAAAAAAATTATTCGATAAATCTTCGGCCTTTTAGAATGTAAGCTTTTGAGAAAGGTTCTTTTACTTTTTGTGGTCTAAAATACATCAGCTGAATAATTCTTAGAATAAATCAGAAATCTGACTATTTATCAAGCATTAGCAAACCATTTCATCGCAAAGAACGTTTCTCAGGGTGGATAAGACGATCGGCAAGGTAATAAAGGACAACCGATATTAGTCCCGCAAGGACAGGAAAAAGGATCCAACATTTCTTCGCGTATTTTTTCCTTAGCCTTTTAACGCTATGTTCTAAAAAGTTTAAAAATATCCGTTACATTTTTCCTTTCCTCAATGCATTTAGAGAAAAAGCTCACCTAAATTTAAAAATAGGTTCGTCCACGTAGCGATTGTTTTCGTCTTACTAACAAACCCTCGTAAAGTACCTGCGAAAGTCACGCCGAACCTTTCCCTTCTAACTATCGAACTTTGTGCCAGCTTAATAAGAAGCAACCCATCTCAGTTAAGTAAACATGAACTGACATTCAGTTTACGATTTCGCCGAGTCAGCTGCACGTTCACCTTCTCTAATTTTTAAATGATTTCATGCCTAAGAAGTAGCAGAGACGAAAATGATAACAGCCGAGATTCAAGTTACAGGGAAGTAGGAACGAAGCTATAGTATTAGATATTGTAATGTTAGTATTACTACTTATTCTTATTGGAATGCAGGTTTTTTTTTAAAATAATATTATGATAGTTACTTATATTTTATCCATGCCTACTTTTCATTTGTTATTTTCTTACTGTAACCGCTTTCTTCGGAAATTAAATTATTCGCCTAATTTTCGAACGATAAAAGTGGCAAAATAAAGGAGAGGAGGAATACGTAAGGAAATATGGTTGAAACACGGCTATAGTCGAACCCAAATACACACTGTCGAATTAACCTTAGCTTCCACTAATTACCATGCCGTCCAGGGCAATATAAAAAACACTGCGAGAATATATGTTTGGTGTTAGCATTACAGCTAACTTGTACTTTTACGTCAGTCTTGCATCAGTCTTGGAGTCGTAAATCGAGTCAGCGTAAAACAAAACCGTTGCATGTAATGTGAAATAAAGAATACGTTCACTGGATCTGAAACTATACTGTTTTTTATTTAATTCAACTATATTTTTCTTATTTAATGAAGTACAATAAAAGGAAGCGGATTTATAGGATGGTGCAAGTCCTGATCGCGAGAGGCCCCGCAGTTCAAGAGGGTCCCCAAACTGAGACCAATAAATTAAAAACCAATAAGCGTATCCCTTGTCTTGAGATGAGGGATCTCCTTAAAACAACCATCTCTTAAAATGACCAATATTTCAAAAAAATTCGAAAGGTTCGCCCTTCCTCAGATTTGTTTCGCTTTTCCTAACTATAACTGCGCTTGCCAGACGTCCCAGTTTTCAAACAAAATCCCGGTGTCCCGGCCGGTTTACTTCACGTCCTGGTAAAAATTAAATTTGATTTTATAGATGACCAAAAAAAGTTTAAAAATAATTAGCTGTGAAGGATTATTTTGTAAGTGTAGTTCGCTTCAGCTCCGTCAAGTTTTTAATTAAGTTTAGTTAAAGCGGAATGGCAATACCTTTTCTTGTTTCCGATGAAAACAAAGGTCGGTATTCTATCGTGCGATTTAACGTGTATGTAAAATGGAAATAAATATTATGAATAAGTACATATAACGTTGTAAGGAACAAAATATTGATTCTATTGGGGTCAGAGAAGTGTTATTTTCCTACATTTGTATACGAGACACTTCAGTAAGGTCTACTTGTCTAACTTTTGTGAGAAATCTGGAGAGTAGTGACTGCACAGAAGAAGGGTTAAGGCTACCCTTTATTACACACTTTAAATTATTTACAATGCGTCAACTCAAAGCTAACACATTACGGCTCTGCTTAGGCGGAAACTGAAACAGTAAGAACTAAACTCGAAATTTGAAAATATTCACAAGTAGCAGAATTAAGCTACAGGGCTCAGACTATCCTGTTTTCTAACCGAACGTTGATAAATTTAGTGGCAGCAAAGTGACAGCTCTTACGCCACGTTTAACCAGCAATAACTGCTAAGCCGAAGCTCACGCTACAGTACGCACAGAGTTTTCTCAGACTCTAACTTTCTGTTAAAGAACTTAATACTTAAACCTTTTTCTCCCACTGGTAGAATTTGCATTAATTCACGCGCGCTACCAAATATTCTGGAACTGACAATTAGGGGAATGAAGGCTTACAGGAAAGGACTTCAAATTAAATTTAAATGGCTATTTAAATTAAATATAAATCCATACAACTTTGTCATTTATTTCTGTGTTGTATGAAAAGTGAAAACTGTAGAAGAGTGATGGTCTGCTCGCAAATAATGTTGTTATCATATCGTCTTGTATTAACTTCGGTGGTGTGAACAGAGCAGGGAAAAACAATGTTTTCCATCGACTCAAGAATAGCCTAAGACGGAAAATCAATGGAATCGGATGTGGAGCACAACTGTGTGCAAACTGCAGTAGATACCCTCCCAAATGATACTGAGGCCTTACTGATGAAGATTATAAATACTTCTACATATGCACAGTCCGTGTAAGTAAACTAAAAGAATTTTGTGAATATGCCGATATACAGTACCGTGAACTCATTCAACAAGGGAGCACTCGGTTTCTATCATGGTGCCCGCACTGGAAATAATTTTACAGACTTTGGAAGGTCTAAAGCGTTTTTCAGACCAAGAAATGTGCTCATCAGTAATAAAAAACTTGTTTACTGCTACTGATTTACGGGCAAGCTGTACTTGTGGTTTGTAGACGGACAGCTTGCACTGTTTAACAAGGTCATCCTGGTAATGGAAAAAAGTAACACTACAGCTTTTGAGGTTGCTGAAGCTCATAAAGCTCTCAAAAGAAACCTGACAGAAAGAAAGGCTTCAAACTTTATCCCTATGGGCGCAAAGAACATCTACAGGAATCTAGATGAGCAAATCCGTAATAGTGTGAAAGAAGAATTTGATGGCTTCTATGAAAGATGCATTGCATACTTGGACCTCTGAGAGAATAATTTTGCAAAAGCTGAACAGTTTTCGTGGGCCAGTCTGATCAAAACAAATGCTGTTGATCGAGAAAGCGCCGAAACTTCAGTTGAAATTATTAATTGCTAGCTGTCTTCTTGATGTACCCGATATGAAAATAAACAATTTGATTAGCTGTTTGACGAAGTTGTGCTTGCTAAGTATTATTTGCAGTCAAACTAGTAACAGTGGAAGCAAGAAGACAGTATTAGAGATGTGTGAAGAAAAATGGCTCAGACTGTTTGGTCACTTCAAGGAGAATCACATAGCAGTCCCAAATCTGATCAAGATTGTTGAGTAGGCCTTCTGCTTGCCTGGAACATCAGCACCAGCTGAAACAGTATTTTCTTTGATAAACAACGCATGGGCTGATGACAGGAGTTTTATGAAGGAATCTATGGTTAAAGGCTTGATGACGTGTAAAATTAATATCGGATTAGCTTATGAATATTTTTTCAAGATTAAAATCAAAAAAGACTTTCTGAAAAAAAGTCCTAGCCAATGAAAAGTACAGGTAAATATTGTTCAAATTTTTATTTCTCATTCAAGTGTTTCTTCTTATTTATTAACTTATAATATTAAAAATATTATATAATCAAAATTTATAAGTTACTTTATGATAGCAATTAATATTATTAAGTAACTTATAAACATTAACATATAAGAAATAAAATGTTTAAATTTATATGCTTGTCTCCTTTATTAATACCCCTGGTTTAAGTTCCTAATCAGTAATCATTTATTCTTAGCATTGAGAATAAACTACCCCCTAAAACACTCTAAAAACCCTACAAGGGTGTGTACCCTTCAATACCTGCGACACTGGGGGGGGGGAATTCCGGTGTCCCGGTTGAACATTTCAGAAATCTGGTAAACCTAACTATAACGAAAATAAAACTCTGAAATGCTTCTCTCTGAATAAGAATTGTTTCTTTTTAGTGTCAAAGTGATGATAATTTAACTGATAACTAATAATAATTTCATGATGATTCATGATGATGATGGTATAATAATTTTCATTCCAATGTTTCGGCGGAATTAAAAAAAAAAAAAAAAGATCGGTTGAAATCATGTGGCGATTTCTTTGATTATCTAGAGCAGTGGTTCTCAACTTTCTTAAACTCAATGCACCCCTTTCATCACTTTTAGATCATCCCCCTCTCTTTTCCCAAACTGAAAAAAATACATATACAAATTCTTTTAAATTTAGATTACTTGTTGAAATTAAGATTCTTAAATTTAGATTACTTGTTTTGTAAATTAAACAACAAAAAGCATAATACCAAAACATGAATAAAAGTTGTATTTCATATTTATAAGCTGTTATTATGTACTTAACAGATAAATAAAAGTTTAATCGCATTTCTCCCTGAAGCTATGGAATTTCTTCCGGTTGAGAACCCCTGATCTAGACTATAAAACTATTTTCTTCTTAGTTTTAATTCCATATGGCAATTTGGAATCTCTTCTTCGCCTGCCTCAACGATTCATATGACTATGACCTATAAAATAACGTTTCACACAAAAAATGCACCCTCCCCCCACAAAATGTGCCGCCCGGGGCGGACCACCCCCTCTAGCTACACCACTGGAGTAACCAGTCAAAAACGAAAGTGTATTTCCCCAATGTTGCTATCTCGATTTAGGAAGAACCGAACAAGCAAGTTTTAAAATCGCGAAGGAATGTTTCGCCGGCGAGCGACTTGCACTCGTTAATGATCCGGAATTGTTAAGGGAGGAGACAGACAGCTGGAAAAGAGAGAAAAAAAAAAAAAAAAAAAAAGAAAGAAAAATAGTAAACAAAAAAGTATTAAAAAAAACCCCTTTGAGCGGAGGGGAAGCATTGTCTTCATGCAAAGGACCTGATTTCGAGGCAGCGAAAGTGGGCCGTTGACCCAGGTACACAGACGCGGTAGTCGTGGCGCTGGCAGACGAAGTGTCTGGTTCCCTCTCCCTCTACGTTCGATATAATAAGCGGAAGGAACGCTGTAAGGGATTCTCCTGTCGCCTTCTCCCGTCACTGTAATCTGGGATAGCGACAGGCGAGGATTTTGTGGTCAGGTGCTCTCTTAACAGCATTGCACCATTTGCTGTCATAATGGCACTTGACTCATGTTTAATGAGCATTCTATTAATAGATGGGAGAGCAGGAATATGTTCGTATTGATCCAGATTTTATAGCAGGAAACACACAGTCTTAGTTCTCCCCCAGATATTAATTACGCTCAATAATAATTAAATTTCAGTCGTCTTTAATATCTCTCCAACAGAATCTGAATTTTGTACCACATTAAAAAAGAATCGAAAGCATATGTGCAAATATATGTACCAAATGGGGCACCATTTTACATTTATTTGGAATATTCGTTTAAACGTGTTCTGTAAATTTGAGCCACCAAAAAAATATAATATAATATTAGTGGTCATGTACGATAGTTCGAGAAACCCTGTAACAGACTATTATTTTTAGTCGCTGAAGGCAATGAACAAGAATGCTAAGTAATTAACGTCTTTAAAAATGATGCGTTAATAAAAACTGTTATAATTTCCATATGAAAATTGGAATCCTTTTTTTTACCCAAAAATAATCATATTTTGGAACAGTTTTATACTATATTTGAACAGATATTTTTCGATTTTTCATATAAAATTACATATTAATTACATATTAAAAAACTTCATGTATAGAACAAAATTATACCAGTTTAAAATTTAAATTTGTAGAAAGGTCAAATTTAGGTCATAGTTGGTTCTATGGATAAAATTCGATAACTTTTGACTGATGTTGGTTTTATGTGCTTCATTAAAGGGACATGGGCCCCGTTTTTCAAGGGGCAAATGATGTCATTATCCAGAGCTACCAAGTGAAACAGTTTTGTTGGGAGATTCCTAGTTTTTCATCACGTCTCCCGATCTTCTAATACAGAGGTTTCAAGCTCAAATTGCATGAGAACTGAATTATTTCAAATAAATATTTATCAAAACATACGTAAACAATAATAATAATACTGCAGAGGGGAAACAATCAAATTTATATTTATTTTTTGTCTATAATCTGAAGTTTGGTATTTGAAAACTTTTTTATTGATATGACTTTGTAATTCAAATATACTGAGAGTTAAATATTAAATTTTTAGACTGACATTTTTTTCAAATAAATGTAATACGTTTAATTAATCTTTAAATAATTTAAACTAAAAATATACAAATTATGAAAACTTTCCAAATGGGAAAAAAGTTTGAGAATAAATAATAGTAAACTAGTCTCTTTTTATTATTTGTTTTTCACTCCTAAGTACATATACATATTTTTGTATGTAAATAATTATAAACTTCTTATTTCTTACTCGAGCTTGAAACTTGATAAAATGACTAGGTATCTATAGAATGTTGGCTTGTTATACGTGTAGAAGGGAAGTATCACAATTTGAAATTTAAAATTAGGCAAAATTCAGTTTTGTTTGGCGCTACTTTTGTAAAAAACGAGATCAATTTCCGTCTTTTTCAAGAAGCATGTTGAAATGTCCTACATTGAAGAAGCAGCTAATTCAGTCAGTCATAGAATTTCTCTATAAAACTTGTATCAAGTGTAGGCAAATTTTTCCTAAATTTAAACTGACAGTCTTAGCAGTAAAGCAGGACTTTTTCACGCTTCGTTATTGAAACAAAATTCCCAATTTTTCGAGAAATAATTCTTTATTATGTTAAGAACCCTGTGATAAGAATTCTTTGCAGTTAACTACGACAGAACAGCACAGTGAATACCTTTGCAGCTATAAAGGATGTGAATTCAAATCTTTCTAAGACCCATGATTTCAGAAAGTTTTAAATATTTAGAGAGATGGTCATTTTAGACAAGTGGTGCTTAGTATTCGTGTTTATTTATGTTCTAAGAAATACTGGTCACTTTTAAAACTGAATTTAACTAAAAAGGTGTAGACATGAAAAGTTAGATTAGGTTAGAAAACTTTCTATATACCATCTCCAAGGAACATAAAATATACAATAATAAAATCTGATGTGGATACTACATGACTTCCTGATATGGCCTATTAAATCATACACATTTTTGACTGCTCTTCATTTAAACTTATTTCCTGGAATTAGTCTAACTTAGTTGATTCCTCCAAGCGAGCTAAAATTTATATCAAAAGCTGCAAATTTTGAAATTAAGTATCGATCAGTTTTCTTCGTACGGGAGTCTATCTTCTTATAATTTTATTTTTTCATAACGAGTAAAAAACTTTCCTGAATATAAGTATAGGAACCGGGAGACTACATTAAAAGTTAGATTTTTTTATTTCTTCAAAATTTTTATTATTTTTTTTAATTTGGCATTGTCAAAGCATGAATATATTCGTCATTTGAAACACTTTTGTAACTAGAACTGGGTAAGAGGATGGGTATACATATATATACTTTTGGTGTTGCGGATTGCGATAAAAAAAAGGGAGGGTGCACAACTAGATGTTATAGCAGCTCCATACACAAAACTTCGGTGTTCCACGGCTAAAAGGTTTTTGAAATATGAAAGAAATATACTTACGTACATGTAAAGGTTACGAAAAAATCCCTCTTGAGTCCATTTTATCATCCGTTGCGGAAATAAGAGTCCTTTATTCTGCCCGTACGTATAGATGTCTGGCAAAAAAGATACTTAAAATGGATTTGGGAACAGTCAAAATGGATATTTCCTTTGAAATATGATGCCTAAATTTTTTTGTGATTACAATACTTCCTTTACTTCCTACAGGGAATTAAAAAAGAAGATTGCTATTATTTTATTTATTTATTTATTTATTCATTTATAACTTAATTTCAAATTCTGATTATTACTCCTATTAAGAATTACATTAAATTGCAAGTATGCGGTCATCTGAAACAACAACAGCTTCTGTTAAGAACCGAAAGACAAAGTTCTCTTAAAAATATCACGAGTAACAGCAGTTTTTTATATTTTTCATGCCAACAGAAATATTAACCCTCCTTTATTAAGTTACATGTAAACCCTCCTTTATTCAGCTCATTTTATGAAAACGCAAATTTATGTCGATTTGGAATTATACTAAAGCAAAGAAAAGTGTATTAAAAGAAATTTAAAAGTAAAACAGTTTATTTCTCCAGCAGCAACGCAAATCTAAAATTAAAATGGCGAAAATGTAGAAGAAAGAATTGAACCAGAAAGAATCATTAAAACAATGATCACTAGTAACTTGAAAAATATCCTTGCATATAATTCTACAAATGAAGAGTTAGCAGAATTCACGATGACTAGCAATGAAATAACCTCACTCGGGGAAGTTAAAAAGAGCAATATCTGTTTATTATCAATATCTTAATAGAAGAAAAAGGAAGGCGTAACAAAGGACTCTTGATACTTATTCAGCAAATCAGCTATGTTTCTGTGTCCCTTTATGTATTCCAATAACCCACACTGTCTACAATGTGGTCATTCATTACCAGATAATCCTTAGTTCACTTTATAAATGTCACATCCAGTGTATCTGTTAAATCACTCATACGCTATTCGGCTACATAAATTTTAGTCAGTCTTCGGATGAGGATACTGGAGTAAAACGAAAATAAATATTTTAAATTCATTTTAGCCACAAAAAGCTTTCAACAAGCTTAAACAAAATTTGAATGTCTTGAACCTTCTCTAAGACGACCATCTGCTGATGACTTGGTATAGTAAGGTTTCTCCACCAGGGAGAAATTTCCTCCCCTTAGGGGGAACTACGTTCTTTCAGGAGGCATGCGGTTAGCCTTTTATTTATCTGTTAAGTATTTAGTTTTAATTTATGAATATAAAAAAACTACTTTTATTCATTGTTTTGGTATTTATCAATATTTTCTACATTTTTTGTTGTTTAATTTATAAAACCCATTAAAAGATCTAAATCTAGATTTTCCACATTTTCTATTGTTCCAGATAATTTTGGCCTCATATGGAAGTGGTCGCCATAGAAAGGTGATGTTCATTACCGATTTGTTTTACATTTAAGAAAATTTTACGTACTATCTACACAAGAGCAATTGGAGCAACCAGGTCTATAATGTTATCAATGGTTTCCAGGAGGGGGGAGGAAATCTTATGAGGATACCACATGACTTCCTTGTACGGCGTATGAATTAATTATAGACATTTTTTGCTGTCCTTCATTTAAACTTATTTCCTCAAATTATTCTAATTTAATTAACCGATCCCTCAAGGCAAGTTGAAAATGACACCAAAAATTGCAAATTTTGAAACTAAATATCTCGGTCAATTTTTGTCGTACGTTTTATAATTTTATTTTTAAATTATAAGACGTCAAACGTCTTATTATTTTATTTTTTATAACGAGTGTAAAACTTTCCCAAATATAAGTATAGGAACCGGGAGAACGAATTAAAAGTTAAATTTCGTTATTTGTCGAAAATTATTTATTTATTATTTTTTAATTTGACATTGCCAAAACATGAATGTGTTCGTCATTTAAAACACTTCTGTAATTAGAAGTACATACCTACGACCAACGATTGCAAAATTAAAGGCCGGGTAAGGGGGTAAGTACATATAAATACACGTTTGGTTGCCGATTGCAATAAAAAAGGGAGGTGCACAGCTAGATGTTTTCGCAGTCCCACATACAAAATTTCGTGGTTCAACGACTAATCGATTTTGAGTTATACGAGATATATACGGACGTACTCACGTCACGAAAAATTCCACTTTCAATCGATTTTACAATCCGTTTTAGAATAAAAAGTCCTTTATTCTGTCCGTACATACAGACGTCACGCAAAAAATAGTCACAATAAATTTGGGACCAGTTATATGTTGAAATATAATATTCGAAACTTTTCATGATGACAGTACTTCCTTTACTTCCTACAAGGATGTGAGAGTGAAAATAATCACATTTTCAAAACGTCACTATTAAAGTTTTCCTTCAAAAATAAAAGTAGAGCTTGAATTTATTTACCTGCATGTCATTTTGACATTTTTTTAGTTATTTGCTTATATATATCAAAAGGGATGGCAAGATAAGGGACCACTCCAGGAGGTAAAAGCTCTCGATACGCCACTTGGTTTTTAGCCAGATATTATTATTATTATTATTTTGGGCAGAACTTCTTAGTGCAAATTAGAAACGACTCAGTTGTTAAATGACACTTCTTCTGCAACGCAGATTATATATTTTAAAACACATCAATCGCCGAGTGGTCAAATACGCTGAATAATGGTACTTCGACCTGGATTCGAACCCACTCGAACGGCTTGGCTGCTAGGTTTATTTTCGAGATTTTCTCCATTTCTAACGTAAACACAAGCCAGTTTTTCTTCGAAAGTTCTCTACGAAAGCATAACACCGTAAGCAGTTAGCCATAGTGTCTTTTCTATATTCAATAGCCTGACTTAACCTACCAGATATATTTAAACAAAAAACTGATGTGGAACCACATGATTTCCTTGTACGGCCTATTAAATTTTATACATTTTTTGCCGCACTTCATTTAAACTCATTTCCTCAAATTTCACTAGAGATATATTTCTCATTCAATCAATTCATTTCTCACTTCGCGACAAGGCAAAAGTATATAAAAACTCAAAACACCTTTCATTAAAAAATGTAAAATACAGTAAAACTTAAAACACCAAATACAGTTAAAACAGTTTTAAAAAATAACGATTAAAACTAGATTTGTAAGCAAAGACAAGCAATTTGGGTAACGGACAAACAAATTTTTTTTTCGGAGCACAAAATTGAAAGTTAGCTTTTGCTGAGCAAAAAGACCTTCATGCTGGTGCATCAACTGATTTAATTCGCTATCCTAATAAGAGTTTCAAATGTAAACAAACTACGGCCTCGTTAGACTTAATGAAATTTAAACTTTTAAATTGTTTATAATTCTACAATTATTGCACGCAGATTAACTAAAGGTATAAAAACCTTTACCGAAACATACGAACAACATAATTCAATCAGTTTTAAAGCAAAAAATGCACAATTTACCAACATATAAGAATAAAAAAATCTGATGCGGACACTATGACTTCCTTGTACGGCCCCCCCTATTAAATTATACGCAGTTGCTGCATTTCATTTAAACTTATTTCCTCGAATTTCATTATAGATAGCTTTCTCATTCAATTAATTATCTCACTTCGTGGCAAGTCAAAAATACCTAAAACCTCAAAATATCTTCATTAAAAGTTCAAAAATACAGAACAGCAAGCTATTCGGGCAACGAGCAAAAAGGCAATTTTTCAGTGCATAAAACTGAAAGTTTACTCTTAGTCCCACTCGGCAAAAAGACACTGGAGGTGCAGAAACTGATTCTATTCACTATTCTGCTAAGTTTCAAATGTAAATAAAATTGGCTGCCAAGTTAGCCTTGGCCGCGTTTAAACAACGTTTAAATTATTAATAATTTTACAAATATTGCATGTACATTAATTAAAGGCATAAAAACCTTAACCGGAACATAAGAACAAAATAATTCACTCATTTTTAAAGCAAAAAATGCACAATTTACCAAAATATAACAATAAAAAAAAAAACAGCTCAGTAACAGAGTGGGTGTATATAGTACGTACATATATATATTTATATACTTTTGGGGCAGCCGATTGCAACCAAAAAAATAGGTGCACAAGAATATGTTACAGCAGTCCTATATACAAAATTTCAACGTTCTCAGGCTACTCGTTTTTGAGTTATGCGAGATACATACTTACATACGTCCAAACGTCGCGAAAAAATGTCTTCTGAGTCCATTTTAAGTCCTTTTCACAATTCGTTTTGGGAAAAAGAGTCCTTTATTCTGTCCTTACGTATAGTTGTCATGCAAAAACATCGTTAAATTGCATTCGACGGCCGTCAAAATGGATATTTCCGTTGAAATATGATACCCGAAATTTTTCGCGATTACTGTACTTCCTTTACTTCGTGCAAGGAAATAAAAACTGAGCTCACCAAACCGGGTAGAAGGGTGGGAATATATATACAGACATATACGTTTGGTGTGGCCGATTGCAACGAAAAAAGGGAGGTGCACAACTAGATGTTATGGCAGTCCCATATACAAAATTTTATTGCTTTATGATTACTTGTTTTTGAGTTACGAGAGATACATATATACGTGTACGTATAGATATCAAGAAAAATCCCTTCTGAATCCATTTTACAATACATTTTGAAAAAAACAGTTCTTTATTCTATCCGCATGTACAGATGTCACGCAAAAAAAAAAAAAAAAAAAAAAAAAAAAAAAAAAATCATTCAAATGGATTCGAGAGCTACCGATACCTGAAATTTATCGCAATTACTATACTTCCTTTACTTCGTATTAGAAGTAAAAAAGTAGCAGACGGTTTTTGTTCTATTTGTGTGCTAGAAACATGAGTCGCCACTGCTCCGAAAATGCTGTAAATATCAAATTGTTCTTTAAGAAGTTCCGAAAAATTTGAATCTTCATTTAATTACATAAAAATGTTTTAATCACTACAATTCGATATTTTAAATTTCATTTTTGCTAGCTCTAAGATTTTAGTTTTCTGATATGAACAGAATTGCAGCATTCTAAACGATAACATAGTATTCGCTTTACTTTTCTTGTCTAATATTCATAAAATTGCGTTATTAAAAACATGCATTAAAATATGAAGTTATGAAATGCTACAAATATTGAATGCTTTTCTTATAAGTCATAATTCAAAACTGTGTGCATATTAAAATCAATTATAATATGTATTTCTGATGTGAGCTTTTGGGTCTACTTCTGATTTTTCAAAATGTTGATTTTTAAAACGTTTTTATCGAGTTTTGAATTATGTACTACCTTACCCTGATCTCTTAAGCAAAGTCTATTTTGTTTAACTAATTTCAGCGCTCGTACACATGACCACAAGCTTTCAATCAAGTGCGGAACGGTCCGAGTGGTTAAGAACACTGACTATTGCTAGTTCGACCTGGATTCGACTCCAGGCAAACGCGTTGGTTGCATGGTCGGTTTTCGTGATTTTGCACGTATGTAACTTCGAAACGAGGCAATTTTCCTCAGAGAGTTCGCCACAAAGACGTACCTCATTTCGGCACACAAAGCCCTCACGTGATTTGCCATATGCAAATATTCTAACATGTGCTGAACTAAATTTGAGAGTGACCCTACTTCAAATTTTTACTTACGCTTGGCAACATTAACGTTTATTCTTCCATTTTGTAATCTATCTTTAAATCAGAAATGTAGTCTTTAAAAGTCATCAGAATTGCAGTCGTATCTTACCAAAGATGAAATGCGCATAATATAGTTAATTTTCACTTTGCACTTCATATATTTGAAACTATAATGATATTACATATATGTTACTGGCAAAGTACGAAACGCTGGCATTCTGTAGAATGTCTAGTCATTGTATATAATGCCGGACGTTTCTAGGCAAAGTATGAAATATGAGAATTATTACATACTTTCCCTAGGCATTGTATATAATACCGAGGCATTCTATAGAATACCAAATGCTCTTTAGGCAAAGTATGAAAAAAGGTTATGATAAGGCTATTATTTAAAAGACGTTCATTCCTCAAAAATGCAAATATTATTTTGAAAAATTAATGAAAAAGTACAATTAAAAAACTGTTATTCGAAATATGCAAAAGAAAATAGTGAGATGATCTTGATACAACATAATAAGTTTGTATTTTCTATCCGGCTGAGACTGGGAATCAATAAGATCTACGTCAAAGGGGAAATTAAATTCAGAAACAATACGTTAATGCCCTTTTTAATGCATTTTTTTTTTCTGGCAGAGCTCACAAAAGTAATTCAGTATCATTACACGTAACGTTTTGTATTTGGTTGAAAATTCTTTCAACATTCTGTCACGTCGTCCATATTCGGTACTCAAACGGAAATAACTCAGCGTCCGTGACGCAATACTGTATAGTGCTAATGCTTTCTTTAACAGGGTAAATGAATGCTTTCGTTTTCCACAAACATCGCATCTTAGCAATTCAGCAGCCAGTAGTCCCGTGGTTCCTTCTGAGTACCCATTTTGACTTTTTCATATCATTTATTAACTTCTGGTAAGTAGTTTGTCTTTCGAAACGAATCAGAAGCGTGTTTCATACCTTGCCAGTTTGTCATTTGGCATTCTGTAGAATGCCTAGGAAATGTGTGAAATATGAAGCGTTTCATACATTGCCGGGTAGTTTTAAGCATTACATACAATGCCTAGGCATTCTATAGAATACCGGATTTCAAACTTTGTCGGTAACATATACATTAACTTAAGTAATAGGTAACGAATTTGATTTTAAGACTTCGAAACTTAAGCAAGTTCTTTCACCTTTCGAAGGAATTTCCATCTTCAAAGGAAAACTGGTTTAAAGTGTAGTTTTGTTTATTCTTCATGCCACGTCTTTTGTAAGATTCTAGTCCGACGATAGCGATGACCTTCCTAATCATTTAGGAGAAGCTAAAAAAAAAGGATTCATAGATGTCAGGATTACAACTCATCTAGATTAACTTTTTTACTCAAGGTCGAATAACATAATTATTGTTATACAAAAACGAATTTTATTTCAGTTTATTACTGATTTTAACTTTGTCTTTCAGCGTCGTAATAATGTACTTCTTTTCGGGCGGGATATTTATCAAGTAAAAATATTTACTATTTACATTAAAACAAATCTGATGTGAACACCACATCAGTTCCTTGTATGGCTTGTTATATTACACACATTTTTTGATGCACGTTATTTCTTTGAATTATTCTGACTTTAATAACTGATCTCTCGAAGCGAGTTGAAAATGACATAAAAAATTGCAAATTTTTATCCCTGTCAATTTTTGTCGTGCGGCAGTCAAACTTCTTATAATTTTATTTTTTCGTAACGAGTACAAAACTTTCCCAAATACAGAACGGTAAACAACATTAAAACTTACTTTTCGTTATTTGTCGAAAATATTTCTTTTTTCTTCTTCGCTTTTTTTTTTACTTCCTTGTACGAAGTAAAAAGGAAGTATTATAATCGCGAAAAATTTCGAGTCTCATATTTCAAAGAAAATATTCATTTTGACCGCTATCGGATGCAATTTAACGATGTTTTTGCGTAATATCTAAACGTAAGGACAGAATAAAGGACTCTCTTTCCCCCAAAAAATTATAAAACTGATTTAAAATGAATTCTGAAGAGATTTTTTCGTAGCGTCTGTACGTACGTACAGTTACGTACGTATGTATGTATATATCTCGCATAACTCAAAAACGACTAGCCTCAGAACGCTGAAATTTCGTATACAGGACTTCTATAACATGTAGATGTGCATCTCGCATTTTGGTTGCAATTGGCCGTACCAAAAGTATATAAATATATGTATATATATATCCACTCTGTTACTCGGCTCAGTAAGCTCAGTTTCTTTATCCACATGCAGGATTGTGATGCCATTTGAAGCAATTTTTTGAAAATTCTCGAAATCAACTGTTTTCAGTGTCTTACAGAAAACTCTTGCCGTAAGCGGACTTGAAAGGAATGCGATTTTGCGTATAGGCTAATCTTAATGGCCTCCATTTAATTCGTCCAGTGCGAGGATTTCAATTATAAGAGTACGCTACACAGTATCTGCCGCATTGCGATAGTTCACTTAAATGATTAATTTGAAATTTCATTCACTAAAGACACATGACTTAGGAAACCAACACCTGAGCTTTAAAATTCTTCTAACTCTTGATAAGGCTCCAGTACATGGTACAGAAGAAGCCCATACTACACTGCATTCAAATATAGAGATTTTATTCCTTCCACCGAACACTCTTAATTCAACCAGCGGATCAAGGAATCCCAAATACATTCAAAGCCTATTTATTATGTCAGGTTTTTTTATACATCTCTGCAAATAATGCGCTACACGAAGGAAAGCACACAACACACTAGTGGCATTTTGGAAGCAATTCAAAATAAGACACGGCATAGAAATAATTAAATTCGCATGGGAGCAAGTGAATTCGTCAACAATGAATGCTTGCTGGCATCATCTGTGGCCAGAAGTTGTCAACAGTTTTAAATAGGGCGGTATAAACTGGAAAAGCAACAGCCGGCGAAAGATTTTCAGGTATGGAAAACGGAAAAATCAAAGACTTAGTATGAATGACGATCGCGAAATGACGAATGGAAGAATTGGATGATCTTATAACACCAGCAGACTGTGAAATTAGCGGCATACAAGCCTTTAACGTACAAGAAACTACAGGAATTCTTAAAAACACAGGCACAAAAACTGTCTGATTTTGTAATGGAAATTGACCTAAGGTGAATCTCCATTATAATTTAAAAAACAAAATCAAATGAAAGTCAAATGAAGAAAGAAGAGGACACTTAAGGAGGAAGAAGTATTTAAAAAATTTGTGCTTCTTACCGCGAAACTTTTAATGAATTGCATCAGACATTGTCCCAAGCAAAAATCACCAAGTATTTAAATAAATAATAATAATAATAATAATATCATAAACTTGCTTTTTAAGTAGTAGTAGAAATTCTTTCAACTGACATTTGTTTCACATTTTCCTCTTAATTACAATATCTAGGTTTGTATAAATTGTACATACTTTCTTAATCCTAAACTATACCTAACTCATTTTTTCCATCTAAAGTTAAGCTGCGAAACGCGATTATTTCCTACGCGCGCAATGTGTTTAATGACGTTACTTGCGCGGATTATCTAACACCATTACTTCTATTCTGATTTAATTAACTTATTGGAAGTGAGTAAGTTTTACGGTTTGCGCTGATTATTATTATACGACAGGGCCGGCGGCAGATGTGGTGTAACTGTTGGAGCGGGCGACAGAATCTAAGGACGGCAAAATTTTTAGAATTTAGCACCGAGCGGCAGAATTAGCTACAGAAATTACGCTGGGCGACAAAAAGTGTAGCGCCGATCCTGATCAATGGATATTTCCGGTTGCCTTTTGTCTCCGAAATATCATTTTATTATTATTAACATTTTCTTTTTTTCGGCCGGTATTCTCAGTATTCTTGCGTTTCGAAAGATTCCGGGCGATATCATTGAGAATAATCAAGCTCTTCAGAATTAGCTAATTAGTAATTCTGATCCATTCGGCTTCGAACGAATATGATCAAGAACTCAAATCGAATAGCATGCGTTATTATGTAAAAGTTTAAGATATGATACAGCAGACTTAATTTTCTTGTTAAATATACATACGTGTGAAAAATTTCCTCGTAAATTATTTAACTAGTCATAACATATATATGAAAAAACAGCAATTTAATTACACAAATTTGTCATTTTCATTTGAGATAAACTGATTGTTCTAAATACATTTTAAAAGGTTTTTCAAGCAAACATTTGTACGAGTCATTAAAGAAAAAAAAAGGTTTAGAAATTTTTCATTCACAACTTGGCAACAATTGATTATTTACGCGTTAGAACAACAAATGCTAAATAATCTCACGAAGAATTTTTCGAGATCGACATTTACATAATCTAGAAAAAACAAAACACGAAGCCAGTTGCGCAAGAGCAAAACTTCGAAGCATTGCACTTTTTCAATGTCAAGGTGATTCCAAATCAACTGCTTTTTATTATTAAAACCGGATACCACAGCCATCATTCTTTCAAAGCTCAGATTTCTACTCGTATAGTTAAGTTTAGCTTACGGCGCCATCTGTTGCAGGAATTAGTAAAACATATTTGCATGAGGTCTAATACGAGCGGTGTTTGAAAAGTCGAGTGTCAGCATAAAATTGCAATACTTCTTATTTTTTTACTCTCCTACTAAAATATTTATTAGGAAATTCACTGTTAAATATTCATGTTTTTATATACTTTGGGTAAAAAGTGTAACTATTTCGTCTAGCGCAAATGGGCAATTTGACCAGAAGGGCTATTAATTTCGTTTTGGCATTTTGCGTCGGTTCACTATAAATGTCGGTTCACTTTTCAAATTGTTGCCACCAAATATTAGAGCTCTGCATTGTATTTAAAGAAGTTAAATAATGAAGAATCTCATTGAATGTATGTATGTTTACGGTACCTAGAGACATCAAATTTAGAATTTCGAATTTGTTTTATTATCTAATTTCATATTTTATTAAACTTTTAACGAATTTTTGATTAACAAACTCAACGATATCAAAGCGAGCAATGGCAACACTCTACGGAGGGGGGGGAATCTCAAGCACGTGAGACTGTGTATCGGAAATTCTAAACATCATTAGTCCAAAGGGATTTAGTCCCGAAGGACTATTACTTTCGTTTTGCGAGTTTGCGTCGGAAACACAAAAACGGCGTATCACTTTTCAAATTGTTGCCACTAAATGTTATCGCTCTGCATTAAATTTTAAAAAATGAAAAATCTGCATAAATGTATGCATTTTTTTTTTTTTTTTTGACGTAGCTTTCTCTTCAAAAATCGTCTGCGTGCGTTGCACGGGAAAATAAAAAGGAATTCTAATTACAGTTCTAAATAAATAGCCAAATAAATGTGAAATTCGTAACAATATTCTCTAAAACTTTAACGAATTTTTCATTAACAAACTCAAAGATTTCAAAGCCAGCAATACCAACGTTGTACAGAAAAACATTTTTATCTCCAGCGCGTGAGAGCGTGTACCGAAATTTCTAAAGATATGC
>KK116494.1:329081-365344 GCA_000611955.2 Stegodyphus mimosarum
TTTCTTTTACTACTTTGTAAAACCCGTCCATGTTTCGATTAAATATACAATTTTAAACAAGTAGTAAAAATATTAAATAATTTAGCGCATACCTGTTAAATTTAAGAACTTTAAGTAAAAGGATTTATCGAAAAAATGCAAACTGAAAAAACACAATTTAAAGAATGTAAACTGTCTGAATAGTCATTAAATCATTTCAGTTTTTTTAAAAAATTTTTACTGAATTTCAATACATACATACATACATATATATATATATATATAATAAAACCTAGTACTGTTCAATTAATATAACAAAAATTACACGCTTTTGTTTTAAACCTTATCTAGCTAGAAATGTTGTAAAAAAATCAAAGTAGAATTTTTCTTTACCTGTTTTTGTTTTTTAAAAACTTTCAAAGCGATTTTAATACATGATTAATTGTAATATATTTTTTAAAGCCCTTATAATCAATATTAATAATATTAGTTTGGCGTTTTATTCATTTTTTCAAAAAGCAAAGTCTGAAATTTTAATCGACATAAAATATTTTATTTAAAACCACTCAGCATAATATGTGATTTCTTCTCTTCTTTTACCCATTCGTTCTTGGACATAAACTGCAATTTAAATTAATTTAGGTACATTTTAATTAATTAAATAGTTTAATATTTGTTCCAGCACTATTTCAATAATGCTACAGTCGGGAACTTGATCTCTTTCATTATACCACCTCTTTCTGTTCGTGTCACTAATTTACATCACTTAATTTGACTTGCTACTTGTCCACACTCCAATAGAAATAATAATAAATTAATTAATTTAATTTAAAACTTACTTTTTACTTGCCTTTATTATTATTTTAGTATTATTTAATTTAGTTTCTAGTTTATTTTTAGTATGTTAATAGCTTCTGTATCTTTTTTGTTTATATGCATATTCGTGTCGGGGAAGTTTTTTGTGGGCAATAGTTTCAAAATTAAATTGGTTTTCTAAAAAATTGGTATTATAAAGGGTATTGTTTTGTATTGGCTTTGATTTGAACTTTTCAAACAGTTCCACTTGTTTGAATTGCTTTTGGTAGGTCACATCATTTGGTTTTACTTTTGGTTTTGAATTTTACATTTGCCTACGTAAATGACGAAACACGAAATGAATAATTGAAGAGTTAGGTTTGAGGGCAACTTCACCTTGATAAGTCTGTCTTCTGCCCAGCTCAAACAATTATTCACTTATGCATCTTTTTTATTTTTAGGATTTAAAAATATTTATTACAATTTTATATTTGTTAATGGATTTTGATACTTTCACTTGATTTACTTATGTTCTCAGAATTTAAATGATATTGTAGATTAGTTCGCAGCAATATAAATTATTTATAATTTCTTTTAAACTTATTTCTATAATTAATTTTTTACTTTAAATTGCTTTTTACGAATAGAAATTTTGTTAAATGGAAATTCTAAAGATATGCTCTTTTAAATATTTTTTGATATTGCTGTAGAATTGAATTTTATGGTTTATATGAGAAGAATGTGATATTTAGTAAGCAAAGGTAACACACAAAAAGGTTATAAAACTCCCCTTTGGGCGTAATATAAAATCTGAAAGCTTTCATTTCCCCACCACCACCACCAGTTTTTGAAAACTGAAAAAAATTTCGTTTTCATGAAGTTTTTCCCACTCAAAAAATAAACTGGACCTTTATTTTGTAGAACGTTTTGACGCAAACTGTCTGCTAGTTTTCGACTAGCATTATAAGCTTACCGAGACTCTACTCTCTTATTTTACGCTGAAGTATGATTTACTTTCTATTACTTATAATTTATATGCTTTACTAAAGATGTTACAATGAAAATTTTCTCGAATCTGGATTCTAAAATTTCTCGAATCTTTCATATTTAAATAATAATAATAAATAATTTAAAAAGTGAAAATGTAACTAACGTAACAATTAAAATATATTTATATCGTCTCTTCTTGAATAATGAAGAATATTTATGCATGTATGCATGTTCGTCACATTGTGAAAAATTGGCTACCCCTAGAACTATGAAATTTTGATCACACGTAGCAATTCCACCCGAACATGTGCACCTCGATGCCCGAACTTCGAATTTCGACTTTGTATGTTATTTTTTTCCAAAACGACTACCCATGGGTCGTTTTGGATGTTTGGATGGGGTCCAAGAGTTCTTTATATTGTAACAATAATTTATTAACAGATTTAAGTTGCCCACGGACATTACACTTAACTTTAAAGAAAATTACAGAGCAAGAGTCTGTTACAACCTATCAAGTTCATCACTTGGCTTTTACTGAAGTATTTCTCTGGCTACTCAACAGAGGGCACCCTCGTTGCTACGCTTAATCCAACAGTTTATATTAGCAGTAGAATTTATATTAAAGGATTGGTTACAAACTACCCTTTGGCTCCGGTGACGTCCCAGCAAGGAGACAGAACTGGAAGATTTTGGAAGCTCTTGTAGCATTGTCCATAGTCTCAGGTTTTTTGGTTCCCTGGGCAAGGGGACCTCTCCTCGAAGCACTATCCGAAACCACAAGTTGTTGATTAGTTCGGGAATGCAAAGTAACTTTTTTCGGTCGGCCTCTCTTCCTGAGCGGAACAATGGAAGAAGTGCATGAGTCTTTGAAAGGTGTTAGTGCAGAATTATGGTACGTCCCTAAGGGTTCTGATGCTTTATGAAGGCTTGACTTATGCTTGTTATTAATGTAATTGCTTATTAATGTAATATTATGTAATTGCTTATGAAGGCTTAAAACGGCATAGGATGTAGGTGATTTCTGTGTCATTACCAAATATGGACCGTCACGCTTTGGTATGAACTTTGAAGTCTTTTTGTTTTTTTGCATTACTAACGGTATGCAAATTGATCCACACTTTATCACCTGGTGAATAAAACACTTGTTGTCTTTCTTTTGTCATACTGCTTTTTAAGCTGATCTTTCTCCTTCATTTCGATACGTTCACGTATGCCCTTTGTTACAGCTGCGAATAGTTTAAGATATGGTGTGATTTCAGGAACAAAGTTATTTTCTACCACAGCTTGTAGAGACATTAGGTATTTTGAAGCAGGAGAAGTGAGAAATGACCAATATCCTCGCCGGGATTTCGAGCCACGGACCTCTCGAATACGCGCCGAGCGTGCTGACCACTACACCACGAAGGCATGCTAAGGAGGTGGGAGAAATACCTTATATACTCCCCCTTTTAAAGGGCGATTGGAGATTAGGGGACCCAATCGCCAAATCCCGGTGGTGGAGAATCATCATCCACCATCTTTTTTAGTTCGGGGGCCGTTTGTAGAGTCATCAGGTTATTTGAAGAAAAAAATGTGAAAAATGAGCAACGCCTTCGCCGGGACTCGAATCACGGACCTCTGGAATGCGCGCCCAGTGTGCTGACCACTACACCACGAAAGCATGCGAAGAAGACGGGAGAAATACCTTATAAGCTTTGAAATCGTGGACATCGTCGTTAATAGCCCTCAGCTCTTTTGCAAACATTAGAAAAGCTGGTGTATGGCCTGAACTGTCACAGACGGCTGTATTCATAGCGAAGCGAATAACTGAGAGTTTCGAATGCCAGTTGTCATGCGAATCTCCTACAAGATTTCAAGATGAGGTTTTAAGTCACTCCGTTCCACAGGATTTGATTGAAGAAAGTAAACCGGTATCAAATTTTGATTGATATTTAATGGGCAGCAAACTTGTTGCACTGACGGCACTGATAAACTGGGTTCCTTTGTCACTGATGATTCTTCGTGGTATACCATATCGCATGAATACTTCTTCGATGAGGGTTATAGTGCAATCACGTGCTGTATCTTGAGCAAGAGGAAATAATTCATCCCATTCCGTAGCAAAGTCTTACACAATGAAGATTCATTGTTTTCCAGTGTCAATTTTTGGCAGTGGTCCAAACAAATAGATACCGATGATCTCAAAACGTTGAGAATAGACGGGTTCTTAGCCGTCCAGCTCTCTTTTGGTTGGTAGCCTTGTAGTTGTTGCATTCAGGACAGCTTTTCACATGGTCGAATATGCACTTTTTCTTACCAGTCCAATAATAGTGTCTGGTAATTCTTTGGAATGTTCCTCCCTCTCCATAATGTCCAGCAATTGGGTCATTATGGTGCTTTCGCATGATGGATTAACACTTAGCAGTTGGAATGACTAACTGGGCCTCTTCTGAATCAGAGTCAAGGACATGTCGGTAGAGAACACCTTGATTCATTAAGAATCCCCTTCAGTCCAACTGGCACATTCTTCAGTTTTCTGAGTGGTTGCGAAACTTTCTATAATCCTTTTAAAATTTCCATCTTTAAGTTGGGATTCACACATGTGTTTTGGACTTTTTGTGGCCATGTTCACTACAGATAAATTTGAAATCTCGCAAGTTGAACCTTCATGTTCCGAGCTTGGACGAAACTGCATGGCAGCGATGACATTTGCCTTTTCAGGAATGTATTGTATTTTCAGACTGAATTTCATGTGCCCATTTAGCAAGTCCTCCAGTTAGAGACTTGACGTTCAAAAGGTATTTTAAAGGCCTTTGATCAAATGGTATAGTAACTTCTGATTCGTCAACGTAAGCACCAAATTTCTTCAGGGCCCAGACGACAGCGATGGCTTCTCTTTCAGTCATCGAATAGTTTCATTCAGCCGGAGGAAGCAGTCGGCTGACATATTCTATAGAGTGCTCTTTTAACCCTTCCTTTTGAAGTAAAATGGCTCCAAGAGCATAATTGTTTGCATCTGTTCGAAGAATATACGGTTGAGTTCCATTTGCTTGCTTCAACACCGATGGTGTTATGAAGCAGTTTTTTAGAATTTCAAATACTTGTTCCTGAAACCCCATTTTCCATTGGACATTTTTCTTTGTTTGATCACTAAGGGGTCGTGATATTTCCGCGAAGTTTTGTATATATCGTCTAAACCAAGAACACGTTTGAAAGAACGACTGGAGTTCATTGACGTTTTTGGGAGCTGATATTCTCTGGATAGAGGAAACTTTTTCTGGATCAACTTCGATTCCTTTTGTCTAATCCAAAATCCCAAGTATTTCACAGGAGATGAAGCGAAGTAGCACTACTTTCTGTTTGCGTGCAGTTTGAAGAGCAAAAGCCTTTCGAAAAAAGCTTTGAGATCAGAAAAATGTTTCTCAAATGATTCTGACAAAAAGATTATGTCGTCCAGATAGGTGACGGTTAGGATGTCCTCAAGTCCTTTGCGTAAACGGGTCTATCAATCTCTGGAATGTTGCTGGAGCATTTCGGAGAAGAAAGGGCATTCGCAAGAAACGATATGTTCCAAAATGCCACACAGATGCTGTCTTGTTTTGATCATCAGTATGAACCTTCACTTGGTACATGCACGAAGATCAAAAATCGACATGAAAGGGTTTGCTTCATGTAACAGGTCATTCATTCTCGGAAGTGGGTAGGAATCCGGAACTGTGATCGCGTTTAATTTCGGGTAATCTATGCAGAGGCGTACTGTTCCAATAGGTTTCGGTATTAAAACAAATGGGGATGCATAAGGTAATTCGCGTTCTTCAATTATTCCTTCAGACAAGAGCTTGTCAATTTCTTGCTTTAAGATTTCTTTCTTGGCAGGGTTCATTCTCTATGACGGTACGGCTACTGGGGGATGGTTTCCGGTTTTAATTCGGTGTTCTATGAAAGGTGTTGCTTCTCTCCCTGGTTGGAAGATAGTTGAATATTGACTCAATAATTCATTTAATTGTGATCTTTGATGAGGCGATAGATATTGTCCTTATATTCTCTTCATAGTACAGTATTACCTTCCGACGTACTTTCGGTTTAATCACTGGGTTTAAAATCATCATCAATAAACTTAAACTTCTGGTTTGGATTATCATGATAAAACCACCAATGATTTAATAGGTCTAAAACAATTCTAGTGCTTCTAAGAAAATCCGATCTTAAAAGTGTCCTGTTACCCATTGCTGAGGGGAGCGCCAATAAAGTTATGCAGAATGATCTTCCTGCAATGTGAATGTCTACCTGCGTCATATGGACCTCTATGTCTATTTGAAAAGTGTCGGCGACAATGACCTTCATAGTAGTTTTCTTAAATTCTGTTCCATGCTCTGTCAAGAGATTATATTATGTTTCGCCCACCACTTGTGACTAGCGCCAGTGTCATCGCAGACAATTCCCGTAAATTCGTTAATTCGTACCCTTAAAAGAGTCGTGTGAGGTGTCTCCACAGACAATGTATGTAAGTTTATAGCTTTAAAGTTGGCTGATTCTTTACTTAAAGAAGGACAGTACGTTGAACACTTAGCCTTAACTACGCCTGATTTTTCCACAACCATAACAACTAACAGTTGGTCGATCTTCTTTCATGCCAGAATTCCTTGTCGCTGAGTTTTTAACAATTTCAGGGTTATTTTTATAAATTTTTGGACTACTACGTTGAGAAGGTTTTGGAATGTCTTTACTGACGTTTCTACGTCTGATGTTTTTAGTTTCTTCATATAAATCCAGTTTATCAGCCAATTGAAGAGGGTCAGTCCACTCGGACCAATGATCAATAAAATGTTATCTATACTCAGAAGGGGACCGTCCTTTAATTTGGTCCGATATCATCAAATCCTTTAACTTTTCAAAAGAATTGACCTTTAATTTGCCAATCCAGCTGTCAAAGAAATTTCTCAAATCAAAGTAAAAATCTCGCCATGTACTATCAGGACTTTTGCGATGCTGCGAAAATAACGGTCGGAATGTTTCAGCACTTAATTTAAAACGCTTTTACAGAATTTGTTTGATGTTGGCATAATGTTGAGCATCACCAGCAGATTCCTTTGCAATTAGTTCTGCAACTTCAGTAGGTAACAAACCTAAGAGATACACTACCCAATTCCATTCAGGTACGTTCAAAATTGTTAGTCGCCTTTCAAATAATGTGAGAAAAAGGCTCATGTCATCAGTTTTTGGATTAAAGTGAGGAATTAAAGTTTGTAGTTGTAATTAGGGATAATCCGCGTCGGTGAGTTTCAAAGCAGTTACGGAATCATGACTAGCACGTAAACCAGCTATTTGTATTTTCAATTTTTCAAGCTCATGCTTGCGTTGTTCTCTCTTCCCTTTCGTTATATTCGCATCTTTTCGTTCCGCAATTATGCAAAAAAATAGACCTTTTGTAAACTCACCATTATATCCCTTACTCATTAAAATGGCATCTTTAATATCAACTATTGTAATTTGTTCAGTAACATTCACACCAAGCTCGCTTGCTAGAACACACATAACTTATTTACGTCCTCTAACAAAAAAAGGCATGTTGACGTGTTTCACTTACAAATTCTTCGATGAAAAAAAAAAAAAAAAAAAAACTTAAATAAAAAAAAAAAAAAAAAACTTTCTGATGGCACTAAATAGAACGTTGTAATGAGGTCACCTTACCCAGAAAAGATTTGTAGTCATTTTACCACAGACTATCCCTTCACCAAAGTTAGTTATTATGAAAAAAAAGAATGAAAATCCAACACAGTGTCAAAATAATATATGAAAAAAAAACAACACTCTTGTTGACTAAAAATATAACAGAAATAGCACAGTCTAAATAGCATCACTACTTTAAATCATCTTACGCTACTTTAAATCATCAAATATAAACAATTTTTCAGCAATGTAACCGGAAATGCAAGAAAAAAATATCAATAAAGAAAAATCGTTATGGAGGCACAAGGATAATAAACATGTCATCGAGGTAATGGCTCGTCAAGCGGAATCGAAACTACGTTTAGGATTAATTCAGCATGTTAGACACAAAAGTTTCTGATAAAGAATTTTACTTCTAAAATGCCTCACTTTGAATATATTACGCATATTTATGTTTTACCATACTTATTATTTCGAAACAAAAATTAATATTACGATTCTATAGTTCTCGTGCACGCATTATGTGTAAACAAAAATCAAAGAATTTCTCAATCATTTCAAAATGACATAACATTTATAAAAGATATATATATTTAAGAACACATTAAAATATTTTTTTTACTTTTTCATATTTAAGTCTTTGTACGTCTTCAGCATTATGAGTTAAAACATTACAAAAGATTAATGTTTAAATGCAAAACAAATGATATCATTGACATTAATTTGTCACCGAATGCAATTTAACGATGTTTTTGAGTGACATCTGCACGTTAAGGACAGAATAAAGAGCCCAAAAATTATAAAATTGGTTTAAAATGGATTCTGAAGAGATTTTTTTTTCTGGCTTCTGTGCGTACGTATGTATGTATGTCTCGCATTACTCAAAAACAAGTAGCCGCAGAATGTTGAAATTTTGTATATACGTCTGCTGTAACATGTAGATGTGCACCTCCTATTTTGGTTGCAACCGGCAGCACCAAAAGTATGTATATATATATCCAATCTGTTACTCGGCTCAGTGAGCTCAGTTTTTTATTCTTATATGTTGAGTAATTGGGCATTTTTTGCTTTAAAAATGATTGAACGTTGTTCTTATCTTCCAGGTAAGGTTTCTATGCCTTTAATAAATCTGTATGAAAGATTTGTAGAATTATCAGCAATTTAAAAGTTGTTTAAATGCGGCTGAGCCTAATCACTTTTCTCATGGCGGCCATCTTTGTTTACATTTAAAACTTAGGAGAATAGTGGATTTGTTGCCAATCTAGAGAAGCTAAGCTTCGCAGCGACAAAGATAACGCCTTCATTTATTATTGCGAATTAAATCATGCTTAATCCATTCTGGAATTTATTCGAGGAAATAAGTGTTTAAGATTTATTTCGTAATTTTTAATGTAATATTCCGTACACGAAGCCATGTGGTGTATACATCAGATTTTTTACCTAAAGTTTTAGGAGCTGGATTCAGTGGGCGTGGATGTAGGGGAAAATTCGTACAGTTAAACATTAACGTTGGAGGTTAATTATGAGAGGTGTCGTTTTGAATGGGGTCATAAAAGAATCGTTTATAATGTAACAATAATTTATTGACAGGTTTAAGCTACACACAGGCATTGCAGTTAACTTTAAGAAAATTACAGGGCAAGAGTCTGATACAACCTATCAGGTTCATCACTTGGCTTTTGCTGAAGTATTTCCCTGGCTACTCACTAGAGGGCACCCTCGTTGCTACAGTTAGTTCAACGGTTTATATTAGCAGCAGAGTTTATATTAAAAAATTGGTTACAATACTCACTTTTTTGCTCTTGTATGGTTTTTCGTAGAATAAATTTGGGATTCATTGGTATTAACGTAGAATGTGTTCCAGAGTTCAACGCATTTTCTATAGTTCCACGCAATTTCCATCGTTTTATAACATCAAAGAATATATACTTTATATGAAAGTAAGCAAAAAGAGAAAAATTCTAAAGGTAATCGCCTAAAAGTAAATTTGATACCTACCTTCCAGAGTTTAAAAAAAAAAGAACCTTAACAAAAATGAAGGATGTTTTTAATATTTACAACATTTTGTAGAGTTTTACTTGATCTGGTAAATGCTAATTAATCCAAAAACCCTAATAGACTTATTGCTATGTCTGAAACAAACGACAAGGTCGTGAGAAGGTTAAAACAGGGTTTTTATTTAAGCTGAATTTAGAACACAAACGCACGCTTTTGTACTACAATATAACCTACAACTCGTGGTGATGCAACTAAAACAGAACAGTCAAATTCAAATCAAACGTTGAACAGTAGTCAAGGACTACACAGTTAAATGTTACTAGAAGCTGGCTCACTAATAGCTCTAGAAGCTGGCTACCAGAGCATCAGAAACAAAGTATCGGCAGCGATAGAATGTAAAGCCGACTAAATACAACAGACAGGAAACTAACACGTAGCATGCATGCGAAGCCAGAAACCCACTGTATATAAAAATCCAAAAACCCTAATTTAAATACTAGCTACTCAATTGCATTGGCGTGAGGGATACGGGAAGGAGAAGTTATATCACAGGATAAAATTATTAATAACTGTTTAATTATCATAAAATTCCTTAAAACTTTTACCGTCTTTAAAAACACGAATTATTAAATTTCTAATACACTTCGAATGTAATTTGAACTATCTTAAGTAATAATTTCCAAATGCAGATGATAATTCTTGTGATGTATTTTCACGTAAAACAAAAATCTGATGTGGACCCACATGGCTTCATTGCACGGCCTATTTAATCATACCCATAATTTTTTGCTGCACTTCATTTAACTTATTTCGTCGAATTTCGTTAGAGATAGTATATTTCTCATTCATTTAATTCAGTTCTCACTTCGCGCTGTCAAAAATACATAAAAACTCAAAATAATCTTCATTAAAAATTGTAAAAAATATAAAAACCTAAAACGTTAAGTATAGTTGAAAACAGTAAAATATATTAATTACATATTAAAATATATAAATTACAATTAGAAGTTCTACGCAAAAACAAGCACTTCGACCAACGGAAGATAACATTTTTGGTGCACAAAAAATTGAAAGTTAGCTTTTGCTTCCAGATTAACGGAACATAAGAGCAACATAATTACATCACTTTTAAAACAAAAAAAGGCACAATTTATAAACATATAAGAATAAAAAAACAGAGCTCACTGAGCCGGCTAAGATGACGGGCGTGTATATGTAAGATATAACAAAATACGATAGCTGCTTTAAAAAATAATTGGCGACCTCAAAATTAACTATTCTAGATTTGGTGCTCTTCCCCTAAATTCATCGGTTCTCCCAAATTTGAGATCCTTCCATGTTATGTAACAAACCCAAAATTAACCAGTCATAGGTTAACAATACTTTGCACACCTATCTAGTATAAATACTACATCGCGAGACAATTACGTCAGTCTTCTTCATTCCTTTCCCTAGCATCAGCCACTGCTAACATATCCTCTATGTTCCGCTTGTTCGCTTAATCTGTGTATGCAAGAAATTATTTAATTGCTTATGATCAAATGGTATATTGCCTACGACGAATTATTCTAATGTGCCTGGAAATAAAGATGGTGATTGGGTGAAACTTGGTTTGGTATCAATATCTTCTTCCCGTCTTTGCCACTCGGCCATCAAGACTGCCAGCTTTGAAAGTACCCGGATTCCTCCTACACATTAAATCATGACATATATACGTTCGGTGCAGCCGATTCTAACGAATAAGGAAAGTGCACAGTTAGATGTTACAGCAGCCCCATATACAAAATTTCAACGTTCTACGGCTAATCATTTTTAAGTTATGCGAGATACGTACATATAGACGTCACGAAAAACTCCCTTCTGAATTCATTTTAAATCCATTTTACAATCCGTTTTGGAAAAACAATCCGTTTAGTTCTTTATTCTGCCCGTACGTACAAATGTCAGTCAAAAAAATTGTCTAAATGGATTAGAGAGTGATCAAGATGGATGTTTCCGGTGAAATATGATACACGAAATTTTGCGCGATTACATAGCTTCCTTTCCAAGTACAACGAAGTAAAAAATTGTAGCAAGAAACATTGTCTGTCATAGCATTTCAGTAAAATTTTCGAGTGTCCGAATTATTATGTAAATTACTGATTAACTCTTTTTGGGGAAATTATATTATTACAAGGAATATAATGATACTTATTTTACAATAATCAAAGCAGAAATTAAAAAAAATTAACTTGAAGTCTATATTACAATAATTAGTACCAGACCTATGCGAATAAATTAAAAATGTCCAAAAACAAATGTAAGTCACTGTAATATAGTATCTAATTTAGCATTTAATGTAGCCTATATTTTCATATTCTTAATGATATATTGTTCTGAAAAGAATAACTAGTAATTCATTCTAATCATGATATGGCTTACATCTGCATGATTTAAACAATGATCAAAATGTTTGAATGGATCAGTAGAATCATGCACTAATAATGTAGGTTTTGCCTCTTCACAACAATGTTTTTGAACGGGCTTTCTCCCACAACCGTTTCTGTACTATTCTGAGTGTTTCTACGCTGAAACTGCTGAACGAAAATTTTCCAAGGATGTTATTCACCTTCGCCTGTCTCACAATGAAAAAGATGAGAGCTAAATCTGGCATCAGTTTTTTTATAAGCTCATTCTCTAAAACTGTCATAACATTTTACCTGCGCTTTAAAATCGATCATATGGTTTTGAAATATTACTTTAAATTTGTATGTTAATTGAAATAATGTTATTTATTGCATTAAAAATAATAATAATACAGGGTATTTATAAAGTCCCGGACCCATTTTGATGTTAAATAACTCATAAAATAATGAAGATATAAACAAACTTATGGCATTTATTGATGGAATAACTTAGATATTTTCCTTTTCAGGTTTGAATATCTTTACTTTTGTAAATATCGTCTGCGCGTGTGGTTAATTTCAGATAATTTTATTTTCAGTCTAAATATCTGTACTTTTCTAAATATCGTCTGCTTATTAATTGCATTTTTCTCTCTTTTGTTTTTGGCAACTATTGCAATGTTAAAAGGGATTCCCCAAAGGTTAATGTGTGGTGTGGACTAATGCACGACCGAGTCATTGGGTCTTTCTTTTTTACAGAAAAGATGGTCTCATCGGTCGTATACTTAGACATGTTGGAAAACTTCGTATTCCACAACTTGAAGAGCTTCAGCCAAGTGTCTTTTTGCAACAAGATGGTGCACCACCTCATTGGGGTACCATCGTTCGTAGTTCTTTGAATGACCATTTTACGGGAAGATGGATTGGGCGAGGAGATCCAATTCCTTGGCCACCCAGATCACCCAATATAACTCCGCTGGACTTTTTTTTCCTTTGGGGATTTGTAAAGGACAACGTTTACAGGAGGAGAGTGTCGAACATGGATGACTTAAAAGCCAGAATTACAACCGCAATAGCCTCTGTGGATGCCGACATGCTTGCCGGTACCTGGCGTGAAATTGAATATCGACTTGATATTCTCCGTATGACGAAGGGGGCACACGTGGAAGTTCATTGACAAAAGTCATAAAACTTTTTGAGTCTATCTAACCATTTATGTTATTTGTTTTAATCTATCTTTATTATTTTATGAGTTATTAAACATCAAAATGGGTCCGGGACTTTATAAACACCCTGTATTATTTAGAGCAACAATATATTTAAAAATTACAGTTTACTTTGCAAATAAATAATTAAAAACTACGATTTATTTTGCAAATAAAGTTTTAAAAACTAATGATTTAATTTGATACTGAAAACTTAAAGAATTATGACTTAGCTTTGGGGAGAAACGTTTAAAAATTGCAAGTTAATAATTTTCGCTGTATTTTTAATAATAGTTTTTAGCAATAGTTTTAATAATAGAACATTTAAGTGCAAAAACAATGAATTGTAAATGCACGATAAGTTTGTTCAATTTATTTATAGCAAAGCATACGAGGGATATCTACCTAAGGAGAGAGGTATCTTCGTGAAGGACTTTTTAAAATGAAATGATTTATATTTAGTTTATACGCCAAATTTTGCACCAGCATTTAATTGAATTTATACTCTTACTTGCCATAATACAAATAATCTCATCCAAATGAATTGGATTAAGGGCTGCGCAGCCCGTGTTGTGCTTCATGAACCTGACTGCCGTACCGATGGATACGGATTCGAATGCCGGAGAAGACATAGATGTTTGTAAGCTTATAGTGTCTATGCGACAATGAGGTATTGAAAATACACGGCGAGCCGAAAGTCCTCTCGAGCTGTTGTGGTAGTGGAGTAGGAGTGGGAGACCCTCGGAGCGCCTTCCTGGGTCAAAATTCCTTCTTTAAAGCTGGCACGGACCTGCATAGTAAGTGCGGTGGAACTACATCTGTACGATTCCCAATGGTGAAATTCTAGTGTCTCGACCGCTTCTACCTGTAGTTGCTTAAGGGAAGGGTTGCCTTCGTAAAGTTTTTTTTTTTTTTTTTTTTTTTTCCCACCTGTTCTTACGGTTGTCTCTGGTGCTCCTTAGGTTACAAATCATCCGTAAATAATTAAAGAAGGTGAATGTTCAACTGTGCGATATCGTAGACTGAATTCGAGTTCGCGTTTGCTCTGCTGTGATGGGTATGTTCTTGTATTAAGACTCGCACAGAGTTCAACATTTAGAAGGGAAAGGTTCGGCGTTTCCTTCGCAGGTAGTTCTTTTGACGTTGTTAATAAGGTGAAAATAATCACTACGTGGACGAATCCATTTTAAAATTTAGGGAAGCTCGTTTTCTGAACGCGCGAAAGAAGGGGAAATTTGCGCGAATGTTTTTAAAATTTTCAGAGTCTGGCGCTAAAAAGGTAGGAAGGGAGACACGGCAAGAAATACGATGTAACCTCATGCTTCCATAAACTGGAAATTTTATCTTCTGCGACAACTCTTTTTCCTCAAGTTGTTATCCCAACAGAAAGATTAGATCCCTGAAGTACAAAGAAATGAGAAATTAGGCGCATTTCTGCTTCTTTCCCCAGAGTGTTCTGCTTTTTATCGAAATGAATCAAGCTCAATGTAGTAATCATAAAATTTTCCTGATCCTTTACATGAAGATGAATAAAAAAACAACAGCAATATTTCAATTAATCTTATTGTGTAAAATACACAGAGAGAAAAACCTGCGATAAAGCTGGTGAGGAAGGAGTCACAGAACTAAAGTAATTAAGTCGAAAGAATATTCAACTCAATTAAAGGAAGGGAAGGATCAAGTTGTAGCAAAGAGGGCGAAAAAGAAACACAAAGGAAAGTCAAGAAATAAAAGAAAGGGTGTTTAAGGCTAAATAAACAGGCGAAGAATTGATAATGAACCTAGCACTGAGTCAAAAACCCAGAGTACAAACCGAAAAACCATTTGAATGTTATTAATTTTCCCCCATCGCACTTTTTTTTCTTTTTCTTTTCTTTTTTTTCCAGAACCGTGTCCATAAGTCCTTACCTGGCCTTTATTTTGGCAACCGTTGATCGTAGGCGTGTATTTGCAATTATGATAATGCTTTAAGTGGAGCAAATATTCTTGTTTTGGAATTTTTAAATTTAAAGAAATCAATTTTGTAAAAATCACGAAATCTTAACTTTTTATATGTTGAACTACACATGAATTTAGGAAAATTTTGTATTCGTTATAAGAAATAAAACATAAAAAGTTCGGCGTTTCGTACGACAAAAATTTACCGAGATATTCGATACTAAAGTTGAACATTATATTCACGGGCTGCACGCAAACTGAAGACCAAAATATAAATAAAATAAAATAGCTTAGAAAAAGGTTTCTGATGTTAGAGATTAAGTGACGAGTATTCCTGTACAGACTGTTGTGAAAAGTGTTAATCAATGTAATTTTTTTTTTTTTTTTTTCAAAATATTTTTTCAAAATGAAAATTTGATTCACACAAGGAGGTTAGAATAAGAACAATTTTTTCTAACCTCCTTGGTCACAGAATCTTATAGAATTCGTGTTTAGAAAAGACTGGCAGGCTTCAGAATTGGCGCGTAGCCAGCTTGTAAAATTATTTGCATTAATTAAAAATAAAAAAATATTTATAGTTTAAGGAATTTTTTCTATGATTGCTAGACGATGATGCTAGAGCAATAAAACTTCACGAGAATGTTAATAACGTATTGCTACGAATTTTGTATACATGTAAATAATTTTAGTGAAATTAAATGCAAATTGCAGTATCTCTTGTATAATGTAAGATGAAAGGTTATCCCTCGATGACAAGGGGACTTTCCCTCTTTCGATAGTAAGTTTCCTCTTTACGACAAAGAGAGGATACTCATATGACCCCTCGCTCCGCAGCAAGACACAACATAACAACACTTCTGGACGTTTTTAAGCGTTTTGGCAGAATGCCAATCACGGTTGCTTGGTGATGGTTGAACTATATAGTGGTTAGTGACGCTAACTGCCGTACCGATAGGTCTAGGTTTCGAATCCAGGAGAAAGCATGAATGTTGTAACGTATAATGTCTGTGCGGCAATGGGCCACTCAAAATACACGGCGAGTTCGAAGTCCTCTCGAGAGGTTTGTGCTTGGGAAAAAGGGAGTCGGATATCGTTGGACCGCACCTACTTATCGGGGTGTTCTCCATCAAAATTGTGGCTGAGGCTAGTTAACTAGGTTCAGCAACACCTCACTCACCTGTGGTATTTACACAGGTGCTAACAGGCCTAACTTCTACCTTTTCCTGGTCCAACATGTTTAATAAATTCTACATGCTCAAATTTCTTGCTCTGTATAAAACATCCAAATATGCTTGTATATTTAATAGTTAAAAACTATACAGTCAACTCCAGATAAACCAAAGCCGTATTAATTAGTCACTGTCTTATAAAAGATAAGTTTGCTTATAGCGGAACGATGGAAAAATTACTTTTACATTACATTAGCATAAAACAAAAGTGACTTTCGAGGTGGGGGGAGAATTCATGGCATAACAGCACTGATAGCAGATGACGCCTTCCAAATAAATAATAAAGAAACAAAAAAGTTCTAACTGTATTTTTACGCAAGTGTGAATGATAGATATCTCATATTAAGGGGAAAAACACAGGAAAACACAGACTTCGCTCAAATCGTAAATGTTATTGTTAATTGCATTTATAACCTACTTTTTTATTTTTTTTAGTGCTGTATTTTCTTTCGTTATTTGCAGCATCTTTTTTTATAACATTTATAACAGAACTGTTGCTAACTAAACGACAAACAAATACATTTTCCTTTGAATACAGGTTTAATTTACATAAACAAATTAATTTATTCTCTAAAATAAACTACTTGAAAACAAGTAATATAAAAAAAATTAAGTCAATTCCTATTTAGGTCAACAAAGAAAAATTTTAAAAATAAATAAATAAAATAATAATAATCAAAAATTAAAATACAAACAAAAAATAATATGTGAAAAACTGTATTAACATCAAGTGTCATTCACTACAAGTAAAAAAAAATTATTTGAACTTGAGTGGATGAATAAAAAGTATTTTATAAACGATTGAAAATTTGAACAAGATATAGGGAGAGTGTGAGTTAATAGTAGGAATTTAATAATAATGAAGACATTGCTATTAATTATAATTTTGTTTGTTCTTCTTTCCTATGTGTTTTTTTTTATCGTCCTTAGTTTAACCCTGATTCTGAATAAACTATGAATATCGTCTCTGGTATCAACCCGATTAATCCGAAGTATATTAAACTTTTTCTCAATATTAATTGAGACCTGAATTAAATCACGAATGAAAATTTTTAAATGTTGTATCGTATACTGAGTTTTCTTGCTCTATATAAAGCTTCTAAATGCATCAGTACATAAAATAATTAAAAACTGTATTCAATCTAATTTTTGTTTACAGACTTTACTAAGATTACAATTGGAACCATGAATGGAAATTTTAAACGCGTAATACTAAATGTTGAATGGCAAATGAAAAAATGAAAATAAAAGTCCAACATGCTTGCACTTCCACAAAGTGCCTTTTGTTTATTACGAAACAGGATGGATATAAATAGTAATTATCTTTTACGACGTCTTCGTTTTAGGGATCATATTTAGAACATTACTTTTCCAAGAGCCGTTCACGCCTTCGCCCACACAGGAAGAAGTTGATACAAACAATTGATTTCAGAAAATAGCTATTTCCGAAGGTCAGAAAGTCCACAAGATCACATCCGTAGCAAAATGCTGTAATAATCTAGTCTAGCTATCCCAGTTTGTTTTTCACTTTGACACTTCCCTGGAATGTTTTCTCTTGAAATGACAACGATAGAAGAGGAAAATGTTATTAAATTATTTTACTGCGAACATGTGAGCACAATACCTTACATCACGTGTCACAAAATGGCGGCTCGCTAAGACATTTCAGTTGCGTAAATAATTATACCAGCAAGTCGAGGGAATCCCACATTGTAATACATAAATTTAAAGAATATTCTTTTTAGAATAATAATAAACCGAAATTAATATTGTTGCCACTCACAAATTATATTAATAAATTATCGTTTGTATTTACGTAAAGCCAAGTGCTTATATTAAAATAAATAAATACTTAACAGGCAGAGGATAATAACGAACACAAATAACTCACCAGAAAATCTATAAATAGATCTAATTAATTTGCAATGTGATATATATCTTATTCAACGATTTGAAGGGTAAAGAATTTTGTAACATTTATTCATACTTGTCAAAAACGAAACAAAGCTCAATTATGAATTTTTTCGCTAAGAATAATCGCTTTGTTTGGCAATACATCTATATGTTAACAGTTTTTTCTTTTCACAGTTGAAAATTAATAAGAAAAGATCCCGATTGTTCGACGAGCATCTAATATCCATGATGAAAATAATTTCGAGCAGTTTCAGTCCAAAGTTTCAAACGATATCAGAATCGAAAGACCATCAAGTGTCAAGGTATTGTAAGAAATAAAGAAGTTTATAATTATTTACTTGCAAACATATAGAGTCTAGGTTCTGATTATTTATTCTGTTTTGTTAAATTTTCTCTGAAAATTTAGAAGTTTTCATAATTTGTTTATTTTTAGTTTAAATTAAGACAATTTGTTTAACAATTAATTAAACATATTAGAATTATTTGAAAGAAATGTCAGTCTAAGAATTTTGTATTTAGCTTTCAATATATTTGAATTGCGAAGTGTAACCAACAAAATTATCTCAAGAATACCACTCTCAAGAAAACCAAGATTTTTCAGACAAAAAGTAAATTTGAATTTTTTCTTTTGCGATACTATTATTATTATTGTTTATGTAAATATTTACTAAGCGAAATTAAACAAGTATTTAAAACATTTATTTTATTGATAAAAATTTTTATTTTGCTGAAAAAAAAAAAAAAAAAAAAAAGCTGTTTTCAGATTGCGCATTCGACCCATTCATTTGAGTCTGCATAATGAGATACATTCCGATTATCTCAGAGATCACGTGATTTATGTATAGCTAATCAAAGCTAATGTGCATAAACAAGAGCATTTATCCTCCTCTTCTCTTGGGGAATGTTATCTCATTACCGTAAACATCTTATAGAAACTGCGTAACGTATTATTAAACGTTACATTTGAAATTCTTTTTTTGTAGTAATTGGTGCTTACCTTGAGTTCTTAAGTATACGCATTGTGGTCTACGAAATAAGACTTAGATTATATAAAATCGAAAAGTTGATTTAAAAACGTCTGAAAAAAACTTTTTTACGTTTTAGCCTTCAATATTCAATCTTGGAACGCTGTTTGATTCCTTCACAAATCTCATCTTTTGGAATATTATTTATATATCTGGTTACGCTTTTCTGACATAAATCTTAAAAGAACTATTTATTTGTGCAGCTAGGCGCCTCAGATATGTATTACATATGTAAACAAAAAAAAAAAAAATAAAAAATACTGTCCTTTGTTCTTCCAACAGTAAGTTTCAAATTTTTTTTCTCAGCTTATTAATAATTTCGTAATTTTTAAGTTCTGAGTTGAATATTAGTAAATAATACATATTTTACCTCTGCTTTATTAGGCATTGAATTTATTAGCCCAAAGGGGTTTTGTCCCTGAAGGACTATTGTTTTCGTTCTGGCATTTTGCGTTGATTCACTATAAATGTCCGATTCACTTTTCAAATTGCTACCACCAAATATTATCGCCCTGGATTACATTTGAGGAAATTTAAAAATGAAGAATCTGCATAAATGTAAATATGTTTCTCGCATTGTGATAAAACAACGGTACCTAGAGCCGGGGTTCTCACCATACGTGATTTTGTATAATCTACCATGCGTGTAAACTGCACATATGTATCAAATGTTATCAATGGAAAGAGATACTCTACGATAAGAACGTTTTAACGTTTGATACAGCAGAATTAAAACAAGCCAATCTTACGGAGCTGAATACAGCACAAAACTACAAACTTACAATAACCTTCTAACATTAAGGAACCCATGATTTCATCCAGGTACGGGTTGAGTGAGGCGATACCTGTGCATCCAAATAGGCATAATAGATATCGCTGAGCACTGCGAAGTTTCCTTCCTGGATGGAATTTCGAGGAAGAACACTACGAGCTGCAATCCGAGGGTTTCTCACTCCTCTACCACAATCTCTCGAGAGGATTTCGGGTCGCCGTATATTTTGAGTGACCCCTTGCCACACAGACATCATACGGTTTACAAACATCCCTGCCTACTCCGGGATTCGTAACTGGGCAGCGGCAGTCAGGGTTACTAACCACTATCGCGTCCCGTCTGGGAGTCGTGATTCCATACAATCTCCTGTAGAGATAGTCGCCTTACGAAGCATTACGGTTAATAACGTTCAGTACCGTCATTTAATTGTTTTCAGATGTAATGGTCATTTTTATAAATAGTTCCTAGTGGAAGCATTCTTTGAATTTCTCTAAAGATAGATTCATGATGATACTCAGCGCATTGCGTAAAAGCTGCATGATAGAAAATAAAGATATTACAACTGCTATTAAAAGAATCGATAACATATGCTCCGTAAAGTTAAAAAAGAACTGTTTAAAAAAATACCAGTGAATGTCATTATTTAGGACTGCTGTTCTCAGAACTTATATTAACTTAAGAGATAACAACAATGAAAAACGTTGAAAGAAACATTAATTTCTAGCACGAATTATACTATTTTCATATGTCAGGTAATATGAAGTGGTATTTTACTCCATAAATAAAATTCGGTTAGATTCTGTTCACTGGACCAATTAGAGCCATCATTTTATTCATATTATACATATAAATAATTTTTATGTGCCAACAGCAGCTTTTCTAAATTTAACGCAAAAATTCAATATTCAAGTCAAATGCCAAAATCGAAATCAAAAGAGAAAAAACGACTTTTCTCGGTCCATCACAAATCAATCTCGTGGAGGGCAATGCTTCTGCTAATCGCAGACGTGAAGAGCAGCCAAGTCTAGGAATTCGTCTGCCGGAATCTATTGTTAGAAGCCGGACTCTTTCTTTACACGTGGGGGGGGGATGCCGGATCGAATAGCCTTTCTTTCGCAAACGCGCTCTACTTTCATACCTCTCGACCCAGATGATAGGGGGCAGCCACTAAGTGCCAATACGAACCGAAACCAAGTACTTCATTACCCAAGGAACGTGAAGGATACACAAACACCATTAGCTAATGGCCCTGACACACAAACAAAAAAGAAAGAAATGGCGCATCAAAGTTGGCAAATTTCCAAGATTCTCCGAAATATTACATAATTTATGACAGGAAGTTACGTCACGAATATTTTCCCGCGCTCATCTCTTTAGCGCTAGAAATCTTAGGAGAATGATATTGAGATGGTTGCTGCGCTCAGCGGAAATGCGATTCCACAAAACTCTTCGTTTCGGATAAGAAAGAGATAATTCTATTTAAGAAACCGATGTGAGACAATGTTCAGGTTTGCGCTTGAAAATAACATTCATTTTAATATATTAGAGTCATTTAAAAACTGGATGTTGTTTAACATGTTAAATTTAAGCAAAATCAATTGTTCTCTGCGAAATGCCACGTTTTGCGTTAAAATACAACAAGCAATATCAGCGTCTGCTTTGCACAAGTGCAAATGAAGCATGTACCTTCTGTAATACCTAAAAAATGTAAAATTTTAAATATTTTTTTTTTCAATTCTACATTTTAAAGACATAAAATTAGGAAAAATTTTAAATTTCTTTCTTTCTTTTAAAGTCCAAAGGGGGCAATTTGCCCAGTAGGACTACTAATTTCGTTTTCGCATTTTGCTTTGATTCACTTTTCAGATGGTTGCCACCAAACATTAGAGCTCTGTATTATACTTAAAGAAGTTAAATAATGAAGAATCTGTATAAATGTATGTATGTTTCTCGCATTGTGATGAACCAATAGTACCTGGAGCCATAATTTTGAATATTGAACGTTTCCACAACCAATATGGGCATCTGGAAGTCCAAATCTGAAATTTGTTTTATTATTGATTTCATATTTTGTAAAACTTTTAATGAATTTTTGATTAACAAACTCAAAGATTTTAAAGCAAGCAATAGCAACACTATACTCCAGCACGCGAGACTGTGTATCGGAAATTCTAAAGATATGCTCATTTTAAAATTATTTTGTGATATTGCTGTTGAACTGAATTTTATGGTTTAAGTGTGAAGAACATGATATTTAATAAATAAAGGTAACAGGTAACACACAAAGCGTTAAAAAAAAACGCCCCTGGACATAACGTAAAATCTGAAAAGCTTTCAGATTATTATTATTTTGTCTTTCTTTAATAATCAGGTACTTCAGTGTTATTTGCACTATCATTAGAGAATAATATTTTTCAAGACCAGATTATTTCAGGAAACAATTCATACAATTTCTATCAGTTATATCACCTACACTGAAAAGTATCAGAAGAGGGAAAAAAGGCTTTCAGGAGTGTCTTTGCCCTCAGCCTCCTTGTTCCCCCCCTTAAATCGATCTCTGGTTATTAATGCAGTCCAAACCAAAATATATTTTCTGTACGTAACTTCTAGATTGCAATAATTATGCAATTTGACACTACAAATACACGATAATCTAGCTTTTTTGACAAATGGTGGGAAAGTTTACTGGAAAATCCTACAATGTCAACATATATGAAATTAGATGTAGTGCAGTTAAATAACCAGAATCATTTTATTCTTAATGCATAAGATGTATAAAAATTACTTGAAACAGAATTTAAGTAAAAATTAAGAGCCATCATTTGTTCATTACTATTTCAATTGCATTTGATGTTGATCACTTCCAATTTCTCATGCAAAATACTCATTTATTGAAATTCAATTTTGAAAACTGTTAAACATTAATCAAGAATATATTTTAGCAGGGTGTTGGCATAATGAATCTAAAATTCTTTCAGAAAAGTTTTTGATTTTAATTCTGAAAATTTAATTTTATTTGAAAGATATTACTTTCTTCCCATAAAAAAAAGAGGTAGGGGGAGCAATATCTTGGATCTTCAGGAATACATGTTAGCAGCATTTTGCATTCATTTTCCATGTATAATTTTTTTAAAAATAAATGCATGCATATATTATCGTTTATTTAAGTAATAAAAATTGCATATTTTTTAATGCTAAAGTGTCCAGTAGTATTTTCAAAAATTTGAACTGAAAACAACAATACTAAATTATTTTATAGATACTATTAACTGCATATTTTTCAGCAGTAATATCTGTAGTTTATAATGAAATATAATTTATAATTTACAAATAGTATTCTAATAGCTTTTTAACTGCACAGCATGTTACAGAAATCAGTATTTCAGAGCAGCGGTTTCCAGTTTTTTACACTACCTCATCCACATTTTAGCTGCATACATAGTACAATTAACATCAATTAGTAAATTATGACAAAGCATGCAAGGGCTAGATGCCTATAAGGATATTTTTTTTAGGACTAAAAAAAATTAGCTCATATTTATATTATCTTGCATGGAAAGGAATGGAATCAAAAATATGAATATGTTTTTTATATAAAAACAGAATTTCAAGAAATGTCAGATTTTAGATACAATTAAGTTATGCTATTGATAATAATCAGGTGGATTTCTGTGAATTTTAAGAAATCTCAGATTTCAGGAATATCAGTTCTTCCCGCAAACACCAAATAAAACTGAAATTTTCACTTTTTTTTTTATAATTCTTTAATCATTATTCATACTTAAATAACTAATTCTGCTTTCATTAGAAATTGAAATTATATAAAAAAATACTAGAAAGCAATCTTCCAAAATCCAAACCAGAACTCAAGACTTGGAGTTAATTTCCTAGACTTCTGACATATGAAAATATAAAAGCAATAAATTATAAATTACATTACTTTTGGTGCCTGCAAACAATACTGTATTTCTCCCCCTTTTTCTTTTATAATTTTATTGTCCAATAATCGAAAAGAGAAAGTTATACAAATAATTGAATTTTCGAAGGACGAAGTTACAGTAAAAATATAACAAACAAAAAGTAGTCATGGATAAACTACAGATAACTATCACAATAATTTTCTTAAAAAAAAAAAACATTCAAATAAGAATATATAGTACTATCAACATTATTAGATCTAATAAGATTTCTTCATTTCTACTTCTCCGTAATTTAAATTTTACCTTTGTTCTTACCCCTTGTTGTCTCTGCTACCTCAAATCATCCATTAATAATTTGAGGTGAATGTGTAGCCAACTCAGTGAAAATATGGACCGACTGTCAGTTCACGTTTGCTTCGCTGTAATGAGTCGGTTCTGGTATTAGGCTGGCATACAGGTTCAGCAAAGGAAAAATTTTTTGTGATCAACACATGTGTTTTTCTTAGTAAGATGAAAACAATTACTATGTGAACAAATCCATTTAAAAACTTATGACAGCAAATTCTTTGAATGAATTGAGGAAGAAGAAAATTGCATATTTTTAAAACTTTCAGAATATGGCACTAAATAAAAAGGAGGATATGCATGGAAAAATGGTATTCTGGTTCTCCCCCCTCAAAAAAAATTAAGTGTTACAGGACATGTCCCAAAGTTCTTTAATCTGTACATTTTGTTCCCATATAAAACTACTTCCCTAATAATAATCTAAAAATGTTCAGTAAATCCAGTTTATTCAAGAATGTAAATTAAACAATCTTGATCACCTTTATGCAATTTTATGTGACAAGAAGAATAGGAAATTTCAACAGAATTTCATTAATGCTTAGAATCCTATTGAATTAAATGAAATAATAATTGCTGGGGAGCTGAAGCATCATGAATAGGTTGGAATTTAACAATAACTTAAAAGACTTTTGGTTTCTATGCCTAACTCTACTTCATTACTAGCTCTTACTTTTAAATATAAAGGGTAAATAAAGAACCAGAATGGAATTTTAATTACATGTTTTACAACTTTCTCCAATATATGCTAACTACATTCATGTTATTCTGTAACAGACACTGGGCCTTTCCTTTGCCACTTTATTGGATAGAAGAACAACAAATGGATTTTCTTGAAAATGTTCAATAGTTTAACAGACTGAGTATGTAACACATATTACTCTCATTTTTAAGTTAGTTTGAGTTTAGTCAGACCAGTTTAATACTTCACTTACATCCAGTTATTAAGATACTTGCATTTTTTACTTCCTTGTACAAAGTAAAGGAAGCACTGTAATCTAGAAAAATTTGGGATATCATATTTCCATTTTCATTGCTCTTAATTTCATTTGAAAGATGTTTCTTCATTATATCTGTACGTACGGATAGAATAAAGGGCTCTTTTTCCCAAAACGGATTATGAAATGGATTCAGAAGATAGTTTTTTGTGACGTCTGTGTATGTGCGAATGTACGTATGTTGCGTAACTCAAAAACGAGTAGTGTCAGAAAGTTTAAATTTTGTATATGGGACTGCTATAACATGTAGATGTGCACCTTCCTTTTTAGTTGCAAACTGCTACACCAAAAGTATATAAATATATATATATATATATGCGAGGTGGGTATATATATATATATATACCCACCTCGTTCAGCTAAGTTTTTTTAGTCTTATATGTTGGTAAATTCTGCATTTTTGACTTTAAAAGTGATTGAATGTTATTATATTTCAGTTCATGTTTTTATGCCTTTAGTTAACCTGCATGTAGTTGTAGAATTATCAACAATTTAATAGTTGTTTAAGTTCCACTAAGCCTAATGACCCCAGTCATTTGTTTACATTTGAACTTAGTAGCATAGTGAATTCAGTCAGTTTCAGCACCAATTTCAGTGTCTTTTAGCTGAGTGGGGCCAAAAGTTTTGTGCCCCAAAAAATAATTAATTTAAACTCTTAATTTTAATTGTAATTTTTTAAAACAGTTTTAAACTCTATTCGATGTTTTAGGGTTTTCTGTGTTTTTTCGTTGCCGCAAAGTGAGAACTGAATTGATTGAATAAGAAATACATATCTTATGAAATCATGAAAAATAAAATGGAGCAAAAAATATGCATAATTTAATAGGCCATACAAGGAAGTCATGTGGTGTCCATATCAAATATTTAAAGTACATATTTTTACATAGGTAACTTCATACCATTTCTAAACAAGAAAAATCAGTTGTTATATCTTCTAAGTTACCTTTTTTAACAAACAATTTAATACTTTACATTTTCTAATCATGCTCAAAAGCAAAGATTCCAAAAGGTTTCACTATCTGACTACACAGTAATAATGTCTTAATGAACAGATACTACTAGAGGTCCATATTTTGGAAATTTTTTTTTATTCTTCAAGAAGTAATATACATAAGGGCTCAAGAAAAATACAAAAGCGTCAGGGTCCATGATTTTGTTAGGATTCTGTCTGTTGTCCCACAAAGCATTTCACTGTGTTACCTTCATATTCCAATTATCATCACACTTTTATGACTTAAATGGCACTTAATGGTTCGATCAGCTATCTGAGCTGATGAGCTAACAAGCAGTGTATAAAATTAATTTTATAATTAATGTGTTTTTGCTTAATTTACAAATCTGTTCTACATTTCTACTGTTTCATCTACTCTACCAAAATATATCATGAAAGGAGCTTCACAACAGGAGTAAGAATCTAAGTTTAAAAGAAATTGTTCTATTAATGTCTGATGTAAGGAATATATCTACCAGTTCTCGAGTTCTTCTTTGCTCTGAATATTTAGTAGTTCATGAAATAAACCAAGCCAGATGCTAGGATATGAATTAAAAAGAGCACTGTAAGCAACTATTTACAGCTATTTATTATTTTCATGAGAAGTGGAAATAAATTTACATTAGTTGCTTTAATTTCTGTTGCATCCATTCAGTGTTCTCATATTATTATTTAAAGCCGGGATGAAAATTTGTCTGACAGACTAGAAAGTTAGATAAAGTATTTTACATTATAAGCATACCAATAATAATGTGATTTAATTGCTGCTTAGGATGTCTGACAATATGTGCTAGCACCTTGTTGCATGGTTGCTTTTTCTAAATCTTTTAAACTTATGAGCACCATAGTCCTTAATAGATAAGTGCATCATAAGAACGGAATGTTGGTCTTGTGCAAAGATGCAGAAAATGTTTTATCACCTAATAAATATTAACAATATAAATGATTTAGCTTTCTAGTTATAATTGAGTTGATACTCATCAGTGTAACTACGGAAGTTCTAAAAGCTTTGCACACAGTTGTTTGCTTTGTTTGTGGGCAATGTGATTAGAGATAACACGGAAATAAATTATAATACAATGGTAAAAATAGTTTAATGACCAAAATCTAGACTTAATTTGGTATATCTAACATAAAGATGGCAGATGCTTTGCTTAATTGCATATATCTTTAAGCAATTTCTCTATAACAAAAACAGACATAAGTAACTTGATTACTGGCTATTCTTTCACATGTGCTCTAATGCATATACTGATTTAGCATCCAAATTAAATTTTCAAGCTGTAATAAATTTTAACTTTTTAATTATTATTTATGAACTGAATTAAACAATGCATTTTCTCAAGTGAAATTTTTTTAGAAAGATAAAATATACTTCGCATTCATTCTTTCAGGGATTCTTATGTCCCAAAATTCACATACATATTAGATATTTAAAAAAATTCAAAACAAGTTTTAATATGATAAAAACGTTACATAATATCTGAGATACGAGGGGTGCTTGCACAAGGACTCCCTATTAAAAACCTCCCATTTACTTTACATATGAAGAAATTGGAAATGGCGGCAGGGAAAGCTAAACTAATACAACACAACTCTGGAAATAAATACATAATCAAACTCTATTTAACTGTTAGTAGGACTAATTTAAAGAAGAAACAATATGAAATTACTCACAATTATAATTTTGGGTATTTCATATAATCAGCTATTATTACTATTTTATTTTTAATTAAAATTACAAAAATGAGCTAAGTGCACTAAAATTCAAGAAAAGAATGACTTTTAGAACCAAATTTAATTTTGTTCCATTTTATTTACAGATAGTGTACATTTATAAATGCACTTTATGTAATAAAACAGTTTCCTCTTTTTGGTTAGGAATATAAAAATTAATTTTTATCACCTTTCCCACATGTATATTTTCACCAATGTTGCAAAAAAATAAAGATTTTTTTACATAAAATTTTAAATAATTGTAAAGCTTATAAAAATACCTATAATTAAATAACTGTTGGATAATATTAGATGCAATAAAAATAAATTTTGAATAGTTGAGAACTACAGAAGATAATAAATTCAATGCGAGGAATTCTGCTACTCTGCATTTAGCAAAAAATTTCTGTGCACATAAATCTTTTCATCAGCTTCTATGGCTTTGGACACCACAAAAGTTAATAATATTATACTGATCTTATTAGTAGCAATTTAATAAATTTCTATGTCTGAATTGTAAAAAAATGAAAACAATATTTATATAAAAAATTGTTCTGTATTTCAATTGAATAGTTTACAAAATAAGTCCAATGAATCACATTTTCTTTAAAATTCTGGAGCAGCCCAATATGGTGTCTGGAAAAAGAGAGAGAGGAAAAAAAGCAAAATTATTAAAACAAAATGACAAATACTTTACAGAATCTCAATTTACAAGTACAATCATAAGTTAATAAAACAGCAAAATTTATTCAGGTTACAATTATCTTAATATACAGTAAGTTCGACCACCAATGCAGTATCACAAAAGATAACCAAAAAACTCATCACATTTTAATTTAATGCAGGAGACAATATTGTTGAATCCTTATATAAAGGGGTTTTCCAACTTATCATGGCATGTGGTTCTTGATTCAGTTCTTCTCGACAACAGAACAATTTAATTTTTTTTTTTTTTTTTACCTGTTGCGCATTTTCTGACTGCATCAGCTCCTCTCTAATTTTTAATTTTCAAAGTTTTTCAGTCCTTTTCAATGTTATCTAGCCATCTAGTCGGTGGTCTTCCTTTAGCTCAGGATCCCTCAGGTGCTTTGAATGTCAAGGTCTTGGTGAAATTATCTTTCGTGCTTCTTCAAAGAAGGCCCAGCCATCTTTATTTATTATTTGGATAACTGCTGCTATTTGTGGTTCTATAAAGCCTGTGCAGTTCAAAGTTATATCATGCTCTCCAATCTCTTCCTGTATTGGGCCAAAAATTGCTCTGAGGATTTTTCTCTCAAACAGTCCATTGAGTATTGTACGTCTTTATTTAAAGTCCATTTTTCACTTGCATAGTGTAAAACAGGTAGCATTAGTTTCTTATATATCCAGTTTTAATTTTCGATTTGTAAGATTACAACTTAATTATCTTCCTAGCCCAAAGAAGCGTCTTAACTCTATTATCAATTCCTGCTCTTAACTTATTCTGTCATCAGTTATAGTGCCAAGGTATTTAAATTCCTCATCCTTTTCAAAGGTGTAGTCATTAATTAATGCACATCGCACACATATTCCATGGAGGAAAAAAGCATTTCACAATGCACATATTTCTCATCCTTTAAAATTTATGATGGACTGACTTCTCAACGAGTCTCAAACTGCCATTTTTTCCTTTTGAGTCGTCAAAACATACTGCTCACTTTCTTGTGTGTGCCATCTACTCTCTTCCTTTCACTTCTCATTCTATCTTCTGTTGCCAGACTGCATACCCTACTCATCAATGCAGCAGAGTTGAGCTTTGTATGATACTTCTCACATACCAGCAGTACGAAAATAAAATTGAATAATGGCCAAAACAGCACAATCATTCAACTATGGAAGACAAAAATAGGTCAAAAGCTATGAAGTTATATGAATGACAGATATAGCAGTACAGCAATTTTGTTCAGTTTTCAACATCAGAAATATGAACCTGTTAAAATTAACAAGTTTTTCTTTTGCTAAATATAGGACTGAATCAGCTGGCTTATGGCAAAACAAATTGGGGTTACCTGCCAGAGGAAAGGGATACCACTGTGGAAGATTTTCCAAGTTGTTAGAAGTATTGCATAAATCTTGAATACAGTTTGACAATCTCAAATGCAACTTTGGCTGACATTCTGCCAAAAAACAAAGTGTTATCCAAAAGGAGCATTAATTACGTGCCACAGGGTGAGAAGTCACATAAAAGTTCTCTCTTTGATGGAAAGAGGGAATTTATATAAATGAAGGGAGTGAGGGAAAATCCCCATGTCACTAAGTGATGCTGTTGTCAATTTCATTTCACACCTTTGGTAATTTATTTATTTGTTTTAATATTTTCAGAAATAATTGCTAATATTTGCATTGGTTTCCAGCTCAAAAAAACAAGAATGTTCAAGTTGTTCCCCCATAACTTACGAATTTTATATGAACAATGCATACTCCATCAGAGACGTAGGTATGGTTTTCAGAGCCCAGAGACAAATGAAGATTTCCTGTCCCCTGCTGTTTGCGAAGAATGAAAAACATTTAATTCTAAAATTTTGTAACAGCAATTTGGTGCCCCCTATAGGCTGTGATAAATGGCTCCCCCTGTCCCTTCCAGCTATGCCACAGATTTCATTGCTTACTTTTAGATAAGTATTACTAAAGATACAGTCACCAAACATCATGAAGCTATATTCTTTAGCAGAAGTGTTTTGCAGCAAAAAAAGAAAACCGGTCAATAGGTTTCTGCCTCATTTGCACGGGATTTACCTAGATTGCAGCTGACTTTAAACATGACATGACATTTGCTAAAATAGAGGTCTATTGAGTAAATGTTAAAAGATTATTTGTTTTCATCATTAAAATGAGTTTAGTTTATAAAAGCAAGGTGTTTCACAGTGGTGCTACGAAATTGCTACATATGCCAGTACATTTTATGACATGGAAGTTGAAAATAGAGAACTTAGCATTCCTCTCTCACAACTCACAAAAAAAAGCCAACGGCTACCACTGCTGACAATAAAGAAAAATATGACAACATGCAAAAATGGAGGAACAGCTAGTTTTCCATTCTCTGGGGGGGGGAGGCTCTCCAAAAAGAAGTATTAGATAATATTGGTTTATATGGTTTTGAATGCAATATTATTTGAAAAAAAAAGTTCATTAATTCTAATACTAAGAAGAACATAATTCGATTGCTTTCAAAATTAGACACTGTATTGCAAGAAAAGGTAGATTTTAAATAGAGATGAGAAACATTAGGAAATGCACTGCATAGTACTAGATCTGTATGGAGAAGGAAAAAAAAATTAAATTATAGAAGCAATACTATGTTACGAAGACCACAGTAGAAAAGTGAGACAATTTCATCATGAAAAAAGATCTCTGATTTATTTGGACAAAACTTGGGTGGAGAGCAACATGATATTCTCAAAGTGAATATAGTTAGTTAAACTCAATAGAAAACAGTTTTTAGTGTCATGCAGAATGGCAATGTGTTTAAAAGACATTGCAGGGGCTATATGGGATTTTTATCTAGCACCTCTTTAGCATACAAAGCAAATACCACATTGGGGGATTATCATGGACAAATGAATTCTTTTCTGAAAAATGGAATTCATTCCGAATCTTCCAGCACATGCTGTAGTGATTTTAGACAATGCCTCCCATAAAATAAATAGCCAATTATGGCAAGTCAAAAAGAAATTATGCAGTAGTTATGAAATGAATTTAACAAGTCCTTGAATCTGCAATTAGCTGTCTCTTTTGTGCTTGGTGATATTTTCTGAATTATTTATTAATCTATAAAGAGATGGTGCTAAGCAAGTGATTTATACTTTGATGAATGCAATATATAATGATAAGACTTATATACGATGTTTGAATTCACTAATTTCCTCCAAAAAGAAAAAAGCACTCACTATTCATGTATGACTATGTTTCTATAAAAATTGTGAGAGGAATTATTACAAATAAAAATGATGCACATATAATAAAATTCTTACTCTTTCTGGATGATTTGCTGCTACTTTCTTTTCTACATTTGAAGATAATAATTGTGCTCGGAACGATAAAACCTTTGTTTTCTCAATCAGTTGTTGATATGGGGAAAGTTTTTTGGTTCCCATTACAACATGCCCCTGAAAAATATTAGAAATGTTAAAATAAAAACAAAACACAATTGACACCTGCTTTTAAGATTAAATGCAAATTAAAAAGTAAACTTATGCCAAAAAATTATATAAGAAATGGAAATTAAATACCAATTGTGAGTCAATTTTAGCATCCAATCTAGCATTTCGTATGAGATTGACAATCCATTTTTCAGCATGCTCAGGATCCATGTTTAATTTCTCTGCCAACATTCTTCAGGGGGGGATAAGAAGAAGAAACAAGATTATGAAAATTAATCAGACTAATATATTTAAGAGATATTAACAATAAAGTAATCTGTAGTAATTTTCAAAGTATGTTATGGTAGTTTACACATGCACAGTGGGATAATTGGAAATAATAATAATAAAAAAAATTATGACCATTATCACTGGAAAACACATTTACATCTCAAAGAATTATTTTAACATTTTACTACTAAATAGACATTCCTATGACAAGTTAGTATAAAGATAATTCTAGTCAATTCAAAAAGGCTTTATATGTTCGTAAAATCTGAATATTCCAAATTATTATTTTCTTTTTAAACACAAAAAGACTGCTTACATGCTATATTCTAAAAAAATGCAGATTCAGTACAAAGGCATGCATTGTACACTGTGCTATTAAGGTTTCAGCAGAGAAAAGGTTTACTGCTTGGTGAAAAAAACAAGTAATCCCAATTAAAGTTATATATGTTATGTTTGACACAATGCAAAGAAACAGATACTACAAATACTAAGTAAAATTAATCAACTAAATGGTTAAACCCTTTTAACATACAGTGCATTTCTTCATATTTTAAATAATCATTTTTATATTCTCAACATGAGAAAATTTTTTATACTTCAATATGCAATGAGAAAGGTATTTATTTTTTTAAAAATGTTTCAGAAACATGAACTTATTTATTTGCATATTTTTATCGGCAATTCTAACATTAGCAGCAGCATAATACAACTAATTTTTAGAATTATGCACTTAAAAAATTTCAACATATAGAAACATTCTCCTTCAACTAAACTCTTCCTGTTAACAGTCCTGAAATTTGAATGCTATTTTTTTTTTGATTAAGAGAATTGAAATTTCACTTTTTTTTGGTCCACTTCATATGAGAAACAAAACAGAAAAAGCTTATTAAATTCATGAAAATACATACACAGACGGAGGAAGGAGGAGGAAATCATAACACTAGTGTAGAGTAATGAAATTTCGGCAATACATTTGCCTAGGTTGCCCATTTTATTGATTACATTTTCAAGATCACAGGTTAATGCAAAGCACAAGATCAGCCATTTCAAATCTGAAATGCTGGTACAATAATAACCAGTGTAATCACCAGAATTTTGAATGCAAACGTGCATGCATTGTGTCATACAGGTGGTGGGTGTCAGTTTGTAGGATGAAGTTCCATGCCTGTTGCACTTGGTCGATCAAGAAGGGATGGTTAATGCTGTTTGTGGAAGATAATGGAGTTATCCCATACATGCTCGAATAGAGAAAGATCTGGTGATCTAACATGCCAAGGCAATATGTTGATACACTGTACAGCATGCTGGGTTACAACAGAGGCATGAGGACCATCATTTTGTTGGAAAACACACCCTCGAATGCTGTTCATGAATGTCAGCAGAACAGGCTGGATCACCAGGTTAATGTACAAATTTACAGTCAGAGTGGATGGGATAACCACAACAATGCTTCTGCTGTCACATGAAATTGCTCCCTAGACAATAACTCCAAGCGCAGGTCCAGTGTGTCTATTATATAGCCATATATGGCTGAAACAACTCCAAAAGAGTAAGCTACTATGAAAAACACTTAAAACTCCCATAGACTACCTGGCAATGAACTGCGAAAATCTAAAAAGCAATCTAAATAATAGTAATAATAATTTTATATATATATAAACACCTTTCTGCACAGATCTAGTGACTGAGGAGGGTATAATGAACTTAATATTTTCTAGTCTCATCTTCCAAGTGTTCTGTACCAGTAACCGGTACAAAATGCCATTCAGATACAAAATGGTGCTCTGCATTTAAGTGAACTGCACATTTTTCAATGAACACATAAATTTGGCTACTCTACACACTGATTTGTATTTCTCAGCGTCACCTTTAGTTATCAGGCACACCATACATAAGTAACCATTAATAAGTGAATAACACAAGTGATTACTATGAATGTGACAAGCAAATATACAGGAACTCTGCGAATGTGTGAACAGCACATACGATGTACATTAATATACCCATTTGATATCGTTCAGTATAATACATCAGAATAACTTCTTATATCCAAGTTACAATTGACTACCAAACATTCTCTGTAAACTCACAATGCATAAAACATTGTTAAAATCCTCATTTTGCACAGTCAAGTCTTGACAAGGTCTCTAATAATCACAGGTCACAAATACCCATATTCTGAAGTACCTTTATACATTCTACTACAAATTTTAATATTCTATAGAGATTTTTGGCTAGGCCTAGTAACAATAGAATACTCCACCAATTGAGTGCAAATGTTAATAGTCATATAACAGGTGATAAGTAAGTAAGCCCTATTACACGATCTCGTTCAAACTCACTGAGCTGTTGATAATGGCTTCTTCATCTTAAACGCATCAAATCTCAATGGTATATAAAGCTCTTGAGCTTTGCAGCACACAGGATGACGTCTTTACAGCACATAGACGTCGTCTTTATGCATAGATGTATAAATATGCCTACCAAATTTTGTTTAACTCCTTCTTGGTGTACGGACTTTTTTTTTTCATCAGAGTAATTGTTCAAATTCAGAAAATTAACTTTACAGACTTAATGGATCTAAAATTTAAAATCCGAATATCATAAGCCTGGACTAGAATTAGACATTTATCTGTTAAAACATTAAAATATTAAGATTCTTCTACAAATAAAACCTAATTTTTAAAATTTGAATATTTGCAGTGAAAACGATTTCTCAGAGTATTTTTAAATTAATTTTCTAAAACGACAAAGCATTAACGTCCCCTACCCTTATTCTTCCAGAATTGTTGTTTCTTCAATCCAAATACACGAGTAATATTTAACTCTTCTAACATTTCCAACATCATTGCAATGAGTTATTTTATACAAAATGCTATAGACTGAGTGTAAATCTATTCATTAGTTTTGGCACTAGGAAGAATAGGATTTTAAGCATTTGCACTTTCTTTAGTAAATTTCTTTATTAGATTTTTCTAAAAAAGATTTTGAACTTGACATATGATATTGCGGAAGACCAAGAAAGAAACCAAGAAATAACCAAGAAAGAAACTTTAGGATCTTAATGGTTAACAACTTATTTCAGTTTGGAGAGGATTATAAAATGAGCATTAGATTGCATATCATAAAAGATGCAGGCAGTATACTTGACAGAAACATTACAACACAACAAATTATTCTGAGCTTCAGTAACTGGTATATCCAGAAATTAAGAAATTTAGTGTTCTGCATAATTGATTTAAGATACAGCATTAAAACTTCTACTGGACTATTCGTGCTGATTACAACTCTTTAAAATTTACAAAACCGTACATTTTTAATTATTTAAGTATTTGGACTAATACTTATATAACGAAACAAATCAAGACCAAAAATTATTCGGTCAGTTAAAATAATTTTCAAAAGACTAACATTTTAAAGTATGCAACATATAACATAAAATGCTGGAATTTTTTATTTTAAGCCATATTGACCATGGAAAGAAGTGTACTTACTTTATGGACAAACATTGATGAATACAGCAGAATGTTTCAAATATAACTAAACGTGCATTTTCAATAAACGACTCTAGACAAGACACAAGGAAGAAATCGTATGCAAGAACTTGTTCACATTCTCTTAATTTTTGTTGTGCACCATCGAAATCAAAATTCACGTACAGACATTCCACAAATTCAGTAATGGGATCACGATACTGATAAGATTCCTTTAAAAAAAGGTAAAAATTCTTATATGATAAACTATATCATGATTAATTTTAATCTGTGATATTAAATAAAATGAACATTAAAAGAATTTAGTAAATATTCATTTTAAAAAAATTGGATATCCAAACCAATAAACTTGTTCTCTGAATTAATAAATTGCTTGAAAAAACTGTTAATAGTATTTTCTGTAAATTAGATTATGAATAATTCCTCTTACCTGTGTTTTTAATTGTTCTGAAATTAAACATGATTGAGTTAATTATGGATAGTGTGTCCGGTTTTATCCTGGTTAATTGGGAATTAAATAAAAAAAAAAAAAAAAA
>KK116494.1:365450-384017 GCA_000611955.2 Stegodyphus mimosarum
CACCCTATCCCGATTCCTTTAAATAAATAATCAAAGAGAATTACTATTATTGGTACTTAAGACACGAACTAATTTTACAATAAAAGCATTAAACATACTAACCTGTTGAATAACCTTCACTAACTCCTTCATAACATTTGGTCTTTGCTTATTTGTTATGACAGCTGCTGTCAAATACCTCAGAATATGAGGACAGATGGTTTGAATAGAATTTAAATATCTGAAAGGAAATTTCTAGTTAAAAAATTACATTTTTTGAAGTTACAAAATGATGTTTAAAACAATGTGCATTCTCAGAAATTCTAAAAAACATTCTGCATACTTAAGGCTCTTCTTTGAAACCACATAGATTTTTATGAATTTAGAAAATGTGTTATCTTTACAATATTTCACAAAAATTTTAAATCTTGCACATTAAGCAATATATATACTTTTTATTTATTCATACCTCTAAAAAGTTTTAAACTTCACTATATATTCCTTTCCCATCCTAAATGAAAAATAGGCTACATTTTCCCATACGAAAAATATTTCTTTTAGAATTCACAATTTCTAACAGTTAAATACCCTATTATTAACTACACATAAAGCATAGGTGATTGTGACTACTTCAAAAAAATCATGAGCACTAGCTTGGATTCAAAAAATTAATGTGATGCATAAATATACATACATATACACAGACACAAAAATTTTCTAACAATTTCATTCGTGAAGACAAGAGTATAAAATTTATTAAACGTTAGTTTATAATCTACTGTATCTTTTAATTTTATTTGCTGACAATTTAAAGTCCAGAGAGATCAACAAGCCATTTTGATTATGACAATGACTTTTCCCTTAACCTATTAAGTATTAAAATTTAAGTCTGAAGTATGCATGTAAGACAACTGTTGGAAATGAGGAACTGAAGAGGAAGAGAAAGGTTCTTAGACTGTGAAAAATTTTGGCAAGCTAGCACTATTCAATAAATTATCCTTATTTTTTTAATTTGTAGGGCCTTAAGAATTTTTTGACCAAAAATTTCACATGTATTTTTGTTTAATAGGCATAAATAATATTTCAGTCTTTGCAACATCTCGGCTGTCATGTTAAAAAACATAATGACCATCTCCACATTTTTCAATGTACTCATCTGGCCCACAACTGAGTGGAAAGGATATTTAACTGATACCAGAGAAGGTAAGGAAACAGTTTTGCACTTACTTTTGCAAGTGATGAGAAAGGCTGCTGATTTCAGCAAATTTGATAAGAGGGCAAGATTGTAATGGCATGAAGATTCGGAACGAGCATCTCCGAAACTATATGACTGGTAGGTTTTCAAAATCTGCCACTGTTAGTACTTATGCAAAGGGGATAAATGATGGTGAAATCAGTAGTAGATGCCAATTTGTTGGATGTCCATGCATCATCAAAGAAAAAAAGGAAAAAAGGATGTCAGACAGACTGTCCCTCTTGGTACAGCAAAATCGGCACCAGGCAGTGACTCATCTGATAGCCCAATACAATGCAGGACCAAGTGCAGGTGTTTTGGAATTCACAGTTCAGCAGTCACTACTGGATATGGAACTGCGCAGCAGATGTCCTACTTGCGTGCCTCTGTCGACCAAGCATCATTGTTAACTATGCCTACAGTGGGCCATGTGAAACACGATTTTTCATTCATCACGTTGATGGTCATGTCAGGGTATGCCGTCTTCCAAGCGAACAACCCATCCTCCATACAGTAAGCCATACACAGGCTATTGGTGGCAGTATTATGCTTTGGGGGATGTTCTCATGGGAGGGAGGCTCTGGGACTTTTTAGTTATAGTAGAATAGATCATGAAAGCTGCAGACTATCTGAACATAATTGCGAATCAGTTGCACCCTTACATGGCATCTGCCTTTCCAACTGGAAATGGAATCTTCCTGTAAAACATGTTACAAGGCTCGAATTGTGTTGGATTGGTTCGAGGAGCATAAGGATGAATTCCAATTAAATGTCCTGGTACATAACTCGCTAGCACATTCAGAATGTCATGCAATGGCAGCTCAGAGCTCAAACACAACCATGTTGGAATATCTCAACTTTGCATGAATGATCGCTGCTTAGACATTTGATAGAATTTATCTCTGGTCATTTACCAAGAACTTGTGGCATTCATGCAAAGATGAGTTGCAGCTGTTTTGCAGGCCAAAGGTCATGCAATGTGGATTTGAGTAGGCGGTCATGTTGTTTTGGCTCTTCACTGTATAGTGCCCATGTAATTGACTGCATTTTCAATAGCAGGTTCATGGAAGGAAGCTAAAACAAATTTAATTTGTCAATATTAGTCTTTTTGTTTTCCATTTTCTTTTAACCCAAATACTTTAACTCAAAATTTATAATACCAGCTTATTTGTTTATCTGTTTGTTTCTGTATAAGATGAATGGCTAAATATTTGATAGTTTCACATTTCTAAGTGTAACAGAAATGTTTTCATCTTTTGAAATGACATCTGGCAAATTATCTGCTAATTTCATCAAAACAAAGAAAGTAGTTGTTTTACAATGCAGAACAGGATTCATGTCACTGAATCTGATGAAGACAGATTTCTTTTAAGGATTTTTTTTTGGGGGGGGAGGCATTTATTTGCAACACCTTTTTTTGATGGATTAGCCTTTCCAGAATTCTTATAATTTTCGCAGTTTCCACATCAGTAAAAATTAATTACAGATATAAATCTTCAAGATGACCTATCCATACTCCATACAATGATTCGGTAAATACGGTTTTGAACAAGGCACATAACAAAAATTACTTGTACACTCTGCACAAAAGGAAAAACAAAGAGGTGGGTGTTATATCTCCTGTTCAGTTGACAAAATTTAATTTGCATTTTTAATATCTTAAAAGTGCTATTTAGGATCTGTATTAGATTTATATATATAGTATTGTTCTAACATAAAAAATTTTTTCATACTTTTTCAGATATTTTGTCATACTGGATCTTTTTTACAGCAACATATCGATTTTTTTTTCATATTTCGATTCTATGATTCAAATTATGCCTAAATATTAAATCTTGTAAAAGATGGTGAGAAACTTACCAAGAAATTTAAAAGTTTATCTTGGTACACACTTCTCAATATGTGCCAAGAATAATTAATTCATTTGGTGAAATTCTTAATCTATGACAACTTATATTCTTTTCCCTTTCATTCTGCACGAGCGGGAAAAAGAGGTGCACCTTTTACTCTTTCAAATAATTTTAACAAAGAGATAAAACTGCATTTGGCCTTAATAACAAATATGCCCCCTTTCAAAATGTGCCTATATATAAATTCACATATATCTTCGAAAATTTTGAATAAAAAAAAATTAATTTTTTGCAAGTATGCATCTATTTTAAGGAGATGGTAAAAATTTTATAATTCAAAAACTTTTATTTAAATTTCATTTAAAATATTTATAAAAATTAATAAATACAAATTTTTAAAATTAATCAGAAAACTACAGCAAATTTTATTTGCATTGAATCTAAATTTCAAACTGCAAAAGAAGAAATCAAGTTTAATAAACAGAGATGTTAACAAATATATGCCAAATTCAATTAACACTCATGAGCTAAAATTTTGAGAGAATTTTTTAAAAACTTCTCACATGAGTTTTACAAAACTTGGCATTTTGGCATTACTTGAATCACAGAACTGAAATATGGGAAAAAATCAGTATGTCATTTTAGCAAAAGTCAGATTTTGTGTCAGAATACCTGTGTTAGAACAATCTATATATATAAAAGGAAGAGTCTGTCCGTCTGTATGTGTCGTTCGTGCTGCACATAAGCTAATAGACCCAGGGCTTCAAAATTTGACTCACAGGTGCAACTACACAAGAGCCAGTGCACCTCAAAGCAATTTTTTCAAAATTCGAATAATTTTTTGATGAAATTGCATCAAATTGATAATTCTTTCATTATATCAGCACTGTTGCCACTCGGAAAAATGAAGGCGATAATTCTGTGCAGTTTTTAAATTTAATGTTTCTCTTGGATACAGGATGTTTGCCAAGAGAAGGCAAAGGTAAGTTGGTTAATTTATTTATTAGGATAATTAATATTTGTATTAAGGGATATTGCTTATTTCATTGTAATATTTTTATATATAATACATTTTTATTGGGAAAAAATTTTTTTTTTGATAAAGTTGTTCTGCAGAATAAAATTCTGCGCAGTTTTTAAATTTAGTGTTTGGTATTTCCTTTAGGTATTTTTCCGGTACATTTAAAAGCCAGATGAAGGCTGGCTGCATAGCAGTTAGTGCTATATATAAATCTAATATACATTTCATGCCTGATTTTCCAGACATGAAAAACATGCATTAAATTTTATCAATCGGTCCAGTAAAAACTGGAGGTGTAAACTGCCTCTTTTTTTGGTGGAGGGAAGGTGCAAGGTGTACATGTGATTTCTCAAATCTGGAATTCCACCATTATTCGGACCAAAATCATCCCTGACAACGAAAAATGCCAAAATTACCACCAGGTTTTATGTATCAAAAGGAGCTATGTATTCCATTCCCCCCCAAAAAAGGCTCAATTCAGATTTGCTATTAAAAGCTCAATGGCCAGTTAAAACAACATTAATTTAATCATTGAGGAAATTATTTCTGAGATTCATATATTTTTCATATGAATGATATGATATATACAAAGTACATGACAAAACAGTCTCAAGATATTACTAACCTCAAATTATATATATATATATAAGAAGAAAAACCTATCTTTCTTCGAAATTAATTAATAAAGAATTAATACCAGTTCAAGAGGTGTTAAAAAAAGCAAGCTGAATTTTTCTTTTTTATAATGAAGTTACTATTGGAATAGGAATTTTTTTTTTTACCTCATTTCATTCTTTATGTTGCTGTAGTGACTAATAAGTAGGGCAGTTATGTTGTTTATATGTATGGTAACTGTAAGTAAAGTTTTTTAAGTATTTAACAGTGAAGAATAATTTATACAGATTCTCTACAGTATGATAAGTTAAATTCCTTTTTCTTATCCTGCAATGTCATTTTTCAAAATATCCAATTATGAGACCCTATTAAATTTAATAAGAAAAATTTAGGGAAAAAATTTCAATATCATATTTACACAAATATTCTCTTATTTTTGAGTACATACATATTGTAAAATTAGATATTATTTACTGGGATAACTGATATTTCTGTTTTGGACAGTTTCTTAACTTTAAAGGATTAAAAAAAATTTTTTTTTTCTTTGCTTACAATACATTTTTTAATTGATACTACACAGTCCAGTCACATTAATGTGACCATCTGTCAAAAGCCAGAATAACCACCTTTCGCAGAGCGGACTGCTGCGAGACGTGCAGGAAGAGAGTCACATAGGTCCCTGAAAGTGTTCTCTGGGATGTTGAGCCATGCCGACTCTAATGCCGTGGCCAGCTGCGCTAGATTACGCGGTTGAGGATCCATGGCGCGAACAACTCGATCGAGATGGTCTCACAGATGCTCGATTGGGTTTAAGTCAGGTGAGTTTGCTGGCCAGGGGAGGACGGTAAACTCATCCTGGTGCTCTTCGAACCACGCACGTACACTGGCAGCTGTATGGCACCTCGCATTGTCCTGCTGGAAGATGCCATCATCCTGAGGAAAAACAATGCGCATGTAGGGGTGAACATGGTCCGCAAGGACAGATGCGTACTTGTATTGATCCATTGTGCCTTCCACAATGATCAGTGAACCTAGAGAATGCCAGGAAAACATTCCCCAGACCATAATGCTCCCGCCTCCAGCTTGGACCGTTCCGGCAATGGTTGCAGGGTGGTTCCTTTCAGAGGTTTCACGCCTTATACGCCAACGTCCATCTGTCCGATGGAGCATAAAACGCGATTCATCCGAAAACGCAACCTGTCGCCACTCAGTGGACGTCCAGCTGCTGTACTGGCGTGCAAATTCTAGCCTTCGCCGTCGATGAACAGCAGTCAGCATAGGTGCACGAACCAGGCGTCTGCTTCGGAGGCCCAGACGCAGCAATGTTCGCTGAATAGTACTTTGGGAGACACTTTTGGTAGCCCCTTGGTTCATTTTGGTGGTCAGTTGCTCAACGGTAGCCCGTCTATCTGCCCGAACGCATCTCCGCAACCGTCGTTCGCCTCTGTCATCTATGGCCCGTGGTGCACCACATTTGCCACGTCACTGATTTTGGACAGTCCCATTTTGCCATGCACGGTACACTTTTACCACGGCGGCACGCGAACAGTTCACAAACTCAGCCGTTTCGGAAATGCTTCCACCCTTGGCCCGAAAGCCAATGATCATGCCCTTTTGGAAGTCGGATAAATCGCTTCGTTTCTGCATTACGCCAACGATTGAAATGTTTTCCGAAGCCCTCACACACCCTTTATATACGCTCAACTGCACTGTGCTGCCACCTGCCTTCTGTGATTGGTTATTTAACTCTGACATTGAAAGTACGTGGTGGTCACATTAATGTGACTGGACTGTGTATATCATCAATGAATACAAGAACTGGAGTTTCATATCCTAAAAGTTATTTACTATTTTTGCTTACAGAAGCCATTCATTTTTATTATAATACACATGTTTACCTCTATAGAACAAAATAGTGAAAAACAGCTTTTTAAAAATAACCGGAGACAACTGGCTTCCAAATGGATATCAATTATTAAATGAACAACAAAAGCTGAAATTTTTAAAGAAAACTAATCATCAGAAATTTATGACTAAATTTATGGTATTCAAATATGACCTTTTAGGTTCAATACATTTCTAACCTGAAAACACCTATCATAAAGAGATATATGTAAAACCTAATTTGGAAAATAGTAACGAAACCTACTGTTGTTGGAACAGAAATGTATCTATTATGAGATCTTGACCTTTAGCATGGTTAAAGAACACAAAAAGACTCCAATGAATTAACCATGTTCTCTGTTGTAGTGCTACAAGGGCAGATCCAAATGGCTAAAAAAAAAAAAAAAAAAAAAAAAAACACCACAGATCAATTTTGGAGATTTGTGTAATATTTTATAACAAAAAATTTCAAATTAAAAAATATTCATTTACATTACACAATTACATAGCAGAAAAACATATTCATAATAATAATTAAAAAAATATGCTTTTCAAGCAAATTACCATATTAATGCATATCTTAACAGAACAGAAAATCGAGGTTTTGTAAATACATTTAAAGAGGAAAATGTATTTAGATTTTTAAACGATTCTTTATTGCTTTACTAACCCCATTTTTATTTGTACGAATTCTTTCCATAAATAATCTAATCCATAAAACAGGTAATCATACTTTTAACGCAAGAACTACTTATATGCATATTTACAGACCATTAATTAGGAGGTCTTTATTATAACTATAATTCTGACTACAAATATAAAATACAATGGCATAAAATTACATAAAAACACACCTTCCTTACAAGCAGTGATTACTTTTTTTTCAGCTTCACTAAGTTGAGAGGATGAACACTACAACTAATAATACAACAAATTAAATACTTAATTTCAAATTAATTGTATTTTGACTTTAGATAAATATTCATTTTCATTTTAGGGTTAGAATCTTCTAATTTCATTCAAGTTCTTATTCATCATTAGATCATTATTACATTTAATCATCACTTTTAACAGAAAGTATTTTACATATTTAAATACATCTTTCATGGCTGAGATATATTATTTATTTAAGAAAGCAATAATAATTTGAAGTACAGGCCACCCTGGATGATACATTGGCTAGAGAAGACTGATATACAAGCTCAAAACTAAAGATGCAGTTTTTATTCCTTATTAAAACTTGGCTGTAGGTGCCTATCTCTCTAAGTGTATCATTAGTCTACCCCTACTGTTGCGTTCTGAGAAACCTCAAAAAATTATCGATGAAATAGACTACTGACATATCTAACATTATATACAATTTCAAGAAATGAAGGAACTATAAAAAATCACATTTTTTCATCAGAATGCTGGATAAACAACGAAGTATAGTGCCAAATAAGGTACTAATAAGTATGCTCACTTGTACGCACTGACGAGACTGCCATGAAATAATAAAACTGGACTAGACTGCTGTAATTTATTTAGGTTATTCTCACTTAAAGCATGCTTAATATCTAAAAAGCATCTACGTTTTTTCTAATTAAAAAAAATTAAACTTTACAACAATGATTACTGAATTTGCAGGTAAAGATACAAGCATATTCACACTTGCATCATATAATAAAAATTGTAAAGTACGAAGTATTTGATTTAACACTTTATAATGCATTAAATAACAAAAAAGTTAGAAACAGAAGTAATGAGAAGTGGATTTTATGGATTATTTTAATCTAAGTAAAGCACATAGTAGTTACTTGCCACGGCTCCATCCTAATTTTGACTGACAGCATGCAGGAGGATAGAACTGGCAGATTTTGTACTTCTCTTCCTATTTATTCAATTTCTCAAAAGAGAGATTTATTAAGAAATATTAAGCATTCAGATTTTAAGTGCATAGTGTCTTTTTAGAAATTACAGTTATAAATGCCCACCTTATATGTAATAATAATAATAATAATAAAAGGTGGCAATAAATCAGCCACAGCTAACAACCAAATTTAGGGTTATGATACTGGGAAGTGTATGTGGTAATATAAATAAATACAAGGTAAAATCTATGTTTCCTTATTTACATTTTAATTGATAAGATAAATATGGCAACAAAATATGAAGAACCTATGCTACAGAAGTCACAATTATGTTCATGTAGTGCTAATTTACGAGTTATGATGAAATTGTTTCCTGTGGCAGCAAGCTCATCAAAAGATACATGTATGCCATAGACCAAGGATGTCAAACTCGCGGCCTGGCCAATATATGGGCAAATAATAATATATAATAATAAAATAACATATTGACGAAGAAAAAAATGAAATGTTTACTCCTAAGTAATTAACGATAATTTATTCAGTGTTGTTAGATTACTCACAGCGAGCTGACACACACACTACTTAAATTACAAATGCGTGTGAGTAGCTTGCGTTCGGCTTTTGGGGGACACATGCACTCAGAACTTGTACGCATCCCCCAATAGCCGAACTCATGGTCTCAGTTTTCCAATCATAGTTTTGTACAATATATTGGTGCATGCATGTGCATGCACTTTGCTTTATTATTAATTATTACTTAATTCATATTGTTACGGATTTTATTTATTTATTTAGTTTTTTTAAATTTAGAATTGTAATTAGATTTGCTTCATGTTGCCTTAGCAACGCAGACGATTTTTGAAAAGAGAGCTGCGTTGGAAGGTTAAAAATAGAACAGCGTGTGCATTTAATACCTAATAAATAAATATCTCGTAATTGCTGTTGCCATCCACAAAAATCCAGATATTTATAGATGTTTCCAGTATATTTGAGAAATTAATTATAAAGCTTATAAAAGCCAAGAACAAACAACTCATCTCAGTAGTAGCTGTAGTTCTAGCGAACTGTTTGTTTACTTAATGCTGTGATTGATTTGTAGCGATTTCGCTGTGAGATAGAATTAGTTTCTCTGTTTTGAATTGATTTTTGCTAAACGTTTGACATTTTGTGATATTGTTAGAATATTTTTGAAGAAATATTTCAGCATTTTGATTTATCTCTTGTGGAAAGAATAAATTTTTGTTAACTTTTTAACGTTAACCGTGTTTATTCCAGCCCTTTGTATTCAGTATGTCTATATCAAAACCAAGTGGTAGTAAAATTAAACGAAAAATCGCTGACGAACATAGAATATTCCAAGTAAAATGGGAATTAGAATATTTTTGCTGTGAAATAAAAGATAAAATAATCTGCTTGATATGTAATAATACTATTAATGTACCAAAGTTATATAATATTAAACGCCATTACGAACAACACAAATTGAAATATAACAATTACGAAGGATTAATGAGAGAAGAAAAGTTGAAAGAGCTCAAGTTAGGAGTGAAAAAGCAACAGTTCCATGTTTAGTAAAGTACTGCAAAAAAGTGAAGCGGCGGTACATACAAGCTACGTCTTCTCCGAGTTGATAGCTAAACATTCGAAGCCTTTTACTGACGGTGATTTCATCAAGGAATGCCTAATGAAAGCTGGAGAAATTGTTTGTTCTGGAAATGTGAAAGCTTTTCAATCAATTTCATTGTCTTGAAATACAGCTGCGGAAAGAGTTACTGATTTAGCCGCGAATTTAAGTGATCAGATCAAAGCAAAATCATCTAGTTTCGAAAGTTTCTCCACTGCCTGTGACGAGAGCACGGACATTAGTGGCAAAGCTCAATTAGCAGTGTTTCTTCATTCTTGTGACAAGAATTTTAACATTTTTGAGGAATTACTGGAACTAATACCGATGCCTGGTACTACCACAGGAGAAGATATATTTACTTGTGTTTTTGGACTTCTGCAGAAATACAATCTACCTCTGGCAAAATTAAATTCTGTAGCTACAGATAGCGCTCCATCAATGACCGGGAAAAACAAGGGCTTCGTAGCATTACTAAGAAAAACACCTTGTTAAACCCTGTTTGTTTGGCTCAAGTGTACCTATGAGTTTGACATCCCTGCCATACACAGTTAGTTGCAAGGAATAAAGTTTTATGTTAATTTTTACATTTTAGTGTTGTATCCTGCATCCACAATAAGACTTAAGGAAATAACTCACCTTAACAAGCAGAGATAACTTCTCAGGGTTGAGCAGTTAGTTAATAATTAAATTACATACTTAAGATACTCTTAGTCATAACAGATTTACATGGCTACAATTATAACTTTTTTTTAATTTCGAAAAAAATACTCATTAAAAAAGCAGTTTATGCATTTTTTTAATTCGAAAATTTTCTAGATATTTTAACAAATTTACACCAGTTTCCTTCCCTTTAGCATTAAAGTTATTTTGTTTCAATAAACAAATCAATGTTCCCACTAATTTTTGCTTTGTCTCTTAATTTATTAATGTTTGAACAATGTATCTTTGATGAATAATTTTCTCTTTCTTTATAAAATCAATTTTTTTTCAATGAATTTTCTCTTCATTTTAGAACTTTCAGATTTAATTAAAAGACTTCTGTTATTCTAAAGAACTGTTGGAACTTAAAAATGTATAGAAGAAACTGTTAATTTTATTTCTTTAACAGTATGAGTACAGGGAACAAATATGAAATGACATAAAGTCAAGAACGGCACTAGAGCCATCTGGCAGAATTTAGTGAAGCACCGAGGAACAAATTTTAGAGCAGGTATTGAAGTGCATTCAGACATGTATGATAAGGTTTTCAATTTCTTTGCTTTCTTTGATTGCTTCAATGCTTGCATCTAGTGGAAAGATAAGAAAATAAAGGGAAGATAAGCATGTTAAGAGAACAGCTTCTTGGATCAAAAAGAGAAAATTCAAATAATTTCATTCTCACTGTTCTGCCAGAAATTCTCCAAAAGATGAGAAATTCATAAATTTCCTATAAAACACATCCTACCATGAAGACACTTTGGATTTCATCAGATTTTTCTGGAAATTGTAGCTCTATAAATGTTGCCCTCAATATAACAATATGTAAATCTTGCCCTTACATCTTCTGAAATGCAAGGTCTAAAATCCAAATGAAAAATCATCCCTACCAATTCTGTCAAAGCAACATGCAAGAAAACTTCTGAAAAGAAAATTCAGAAAAGTAAATTTTCAAGAGAAAACTGCTACATATTTACACATTCTGAAACAATTACCTGGGGGGAAAACCCTTATCATGAAAAATATAAAAGAAGACAAATGAAATTAATTTTTAAATAATTACAGTAGCATTTTTTTCCTTTTTAAGAAGAGTTTAGAAATTGTGCTTTGGCATTTGCTATCTTATTTTTCAGAATCAAATATTTCTACATCAACAAAATGGAAAGTAATGTCACTTTAAAATATGGCAGGGTAAAATAAAAATGTTTTACTTTAATATTATTTCTCAATATAATTTGATACTTCTTTATTATAGCGGCCCCCAAGACTGAATCACCAATGAACCAAAATTTATCCCAAATCTTGCCACACTTTGTTACAAGTTACATCTTGATTGAATAGTAAACTTTCCTGTATATAATTACAGGAACTAGGAGACCATATTTTTTCCATTACTTGATTTGAAGCATGCTTGGAGCCTCTACAGTAGTGAAGATATTAAGTAGCTGGTAAATAACATCTGCTCTTTTGATTTTGAGAGCATACAATAATACAAACTCGGTTAAATGATCCAGATAATTTGAGCATAAACTTGTACTCATTGTCAGGGCTACTTTGCATATCTACATGATCTACCTGGCATATTGAGTTAAATTCTTTTTTTAGAAACTACACATCTCTTAGGATAGCTCTACATGGCTTACATAGGTGAAGATATAATGTAATTATTTCTTTAGTGAAATTTTTGTACTTAGTTTTCAGCTCCTTTTTCATCCATGTGCAACCTCCATGTCCAATTTTCAAATGCGTATTGTGCAGCATGTCAAATAATTCTGCTTGCACATAGTACAAAATAACACTATTGTATTCTTTTACTGGCACAATAAGTCTTTCTTTGCCATTAACATCAAAAACATTATATTTTCTTAGACAATGATAGTCAACGCTTTCTCCTTTGCTTTAGCCTGTTTAACATGCTCTATAAAACTGCAACATATCTCTTTGGTGAGGATTTCGCTATTATTGGCTTTCCCTTCTAGCAAAGTGATCAAATTATCCGAGAACCTGATTTTCATATCAAATGTTTGTTCTGCATTTTCCTGTGTGCCAACTTCACCCACCACACACATCATGTCATAAGTCAGCCTATGGAAGAACAATAGAAATACTTGAAACTGAAAGGTCTTTTCTTCGGAGAAAGCCCAGAAAAATGTGCTTGCTTGCAGATTTAGCATGTTACTACACAGGGCTATGTGCTGTCGTGCCATGCATGGCAAAACTGCGGATCTCAGACACCCTAACTGCTGCTCCTGAGCTACTTGCTGCCCTTTGCTCTCTGAAATACGACTTATTTGTAACGAACAGTACAGGTAGTTACAGTTAAGAGTAGTTACAGGTACATTTTTGGAAATATAATTGCTTTTTGAAATAAAAACCATGCAATGACACACCTCTTTATTAATCACTAATTCAATTTCTTACATTATGCATGTAATAATTTAATCAATTTGAAACTGCCCGCCATAGAATTATCATCAGAGCGATAAATAAAATTGCAAAAAATTCCATTTCTGTCTATTGCTATCATGGCTTGTTAGTTTCAGAGCAGATAATGGCCATCAAAAAAGCCTAAAATTTAAAAAGGTAATTTGAAAAGTAATCCTCCCTAATTTTATTTTTTTTTTCTCTCAGGCTAATTCTAATTCAGGCAGTTTTTGCTTATATTCCTTCTGTGTGATTCAATGCTTTACAACAGTTGCTCTCCAATGTTTTGGCAGATTTGCTATTCTCAGTAGAATACTATATTTATTCAGACCTTGAATGATTTGGGTAATTGAAGAAACTTCTTTCAAGGAGGAAAATCGCTGTCCATGTACCACTCGTCCAATTTGGACAGGAATTCAAAATCTACAGATTTTAGGATTGGTAAAGTAAACGTTCCCATTCTTGTTAGGTTAGGAGACTTGCCCAATTTCCTCATGTGTGGATCTCCTTCAAAATTCCACATCCTTAAGTAAGTCAAATAATTTTTATGCAATTTCTTCACATATTTCGCAACATGTCACAGTAATATGCTGCTGTTAAAACATTTTTCTTGTGAAACTCTAACCTTCTGTAATAATTGCTTGGTTATTCATTCTAGGGAGAAATAATTTATTTCATCAATTTTTGAGCATACTAAAATTTTTGAGATCTCAGGAAGAATCACATGTTTGACATCGATTTTAATTCTGCTCAAAGTTTTTAATTTGCGCTTTGTAAACTGCTGTCAAAATCAGTCATAACGATGCAGATGAAATCACTTTAGCTTGTGCTAGTTTCTTGTATATTGCCTGACGGACTTCTTTTGTTCTATGTCATCACAAATACTGCACTAGGATAGAGACACTTTTTGTCTCCCGGATCTTCTAAAAATTTTCACCCCTTAGTTCTGACATTCAGTGACGTTGCACCTGTTACACCAGCTCTGGTACCGCCATTATACTTCTTTATTATATTGATACTTTTCATCTTCTTAATCTTCGATCATCATGTACATCTGACACGTCTTTCATGAAAGCTCTGTAAGCCCAGAGAGGAATGTTGTAGTACTGCAATCCACTGCCCGGTCACTAGAAATTTCTAACAATATAATGTGAAATTTGGCTGGATTTACCCCTGTAAACTTTCAGATACAAGTCTGATTTTTCATTTTCTACAATCATAGTACCCTCATATGCCTACACATTCCATTTCAAACTCCATTTCGGAATCCTTTTTTTCTATACACAGGTTGTGCAAGCTGAAGATTAAATAAAAAAATGTTTGATTTTATTCTTTCATCTGAGTTGGAGTTATTTTACTTAGAAAGTTACGACAAAGCAATAAGTCAATTGATAGTCTTTATGGGACCAACAGTTAACAATTTGAATACCATAAATATGTACATATGTGTAGCAAGACCTCAGAAACTAAACTGTCGTGTAGATGTCTGCCATGTCTATAGATGTTTATAGAAATTTGAAGAATTAAATTATCATATTATACCGGCATTTGTGAAACAAATTCATTATTGCAGTTAGAGGTACTTTTTTTTTTGTACCATTAGTTTTGATTTCCCTTGTATTTAAAATTAGCTTAAAATTCAACAGCCATGGCTGAAACGTTCGACAGGTAGACAGTTGAAGCACATGATCTATGAAATATTTATATAGTGTGGCATGAGCTGCTAGATTTATTAACAATAAGTCATCTATGCTCAGAATTACTAGGACATTTTTGAGAATTTTCACTGGTGCGCAGATGCAATGATTACATAAAAATTCTGGCAGATTTTGCTGGATGCTACACTGAAATAATGAAACACTCAGAGCCATCAGGAGAGTGACACTGGTGATCAAGATACCATTGCAATAGTGCTTAATTTTTAGTTAATTTTTCCATACTGGGCATCAGTTGACTAGTCATCCCAAAGTTTTGGGTTAAAATGTTTAACAATTTCAAAGGTTAGGATTTACAATATTTGAATAACAGGAAAAGCTCCAAGATTCGATCTTCGGAATTATAACTCTATTCTTAAATACATATTCTTCCGATTTTAGCTTATTTCTACTAAAATCAAATAATTATAAAAGGAGGAAGATAAAGGAAACAAAAAGAAAATGTTTGCTTTTTCTATCTGAAAGAAGAAAGGTCAACTGTATATAATACAGTAATTTCAGATTTATATTTTACCAGAGGAAGTACCCGATGCCAATTATTATGTTAGATTGAGATTAATGCACCTAACAACAGAGAGAACGATTTAAACAATTTAAAAACCGAGCAGTGGCAACGCTTCTCGAAATAAAGCGGATTTTCATCTTCAGGTTGTGAGACTGTTGTCACTCGGAAAAATGAGGGCGAAAATTACCGTTTTTCCGAGTTTTTAATTAATATATATATATATCTGATTTAAGCTTTTTTTTTAATAAAGTGGATGCCGACTTTTTCCAGGGCCCAGAAAAAAAATTGTAGGAAGTTTGGCGATGATAGCTATAGTGGTGACCTAGTTATTAGAGGACAAACACATAGACTTTCTTCTTTATATACATAGAGAGAGATTGGGGTTTTGCTGAATACAAGGCAGGAGAAAAAAAAATATTTATTTACATTTATATATAACAATGCTATTCACACATAGAATGCGAAATTCTCATTAATCTACTTCAAGTTTCTTCCCATTGAAAACTTATTATTTTTTAAAGGGTATAAATATGGGTTTGCGGCTCTCGAGCATTCATGAACTCTACTATGTGGCTCCTGTCGTCATGAATTTTGGCCACCTCTGGTACATATGTACAGATGTCATGGAAAAATCCCTTTTGAATCCATTTTTTTTGGGAGGGGGAGAATCCTTTATTCTGTCCAAAGGTACAGATGTCGCACAAAAAAATTGTCGAACTTTGGAACGGTTGAAATATAATACCTGAATTTTTTTGCGATTCTAGGAAGTTAAAAAATAAAATAAAATAAAAACCTGAAAGCCTTCAGATTTTATATTATGCCCAAAGGAGCATTTTTTAACATTTTGTGTGTTACCTTTGTTTATTAAATATCATGTTCTTTGCACTTAAACTACACAAAATTAAATTCAACAGCAATGTCATAACATATTTAAAAACAGCATATCTTTAGAATTTCCAACAGACAGTCTCACCTGCTGGAGATAAAAGTATTTTTTCCATACAATGTTGCCATTGTTCGCTTTGAAATCAAGTTTATTAACCAAAAATTTGTTAAAGTTCCACAAAATATGAAATAGATAGTAAAATAAATTCAAAATTCGGGCATTCAGATAACCATGTTCGGGTAGAGGATTACATCAGTCAAAATTTCATGGCTCTAGGTACCACTGTTTTTTCACAATGCGAGAAACATGCATACATTCATGCAGATTCTTGATTAATTTCTTTAAATATAATTCAGAGCAATAATATTTGGCAGCAACAATTTAAAAAGGTGATTCGCTGTTTATGGTGAAGCATCACAAAATGCTGTTTTGAGCCTAATAGCCCTTCTGGGCTACCGACACTCCCAAAAAAAAAAGGCACATTAACTGGCTTTTGTCAGGGTATGTGGCTGAATACACAAAATACTGTGCTTTTTTACCTAAACAATTGGTGGAGAGAAAAGTCAGTATGTTAGAAAAAAGAATGAGGGAAAATGTACAGATTAGGTTCTGAGAATGGTAAGAAAGTTTTCATAAGAGATTTATGATTGTTACAGGTTTTTACCGTAAGGGAAAATTTAAAATGAGAAAGATGGGAAAAAGCACTAAAACCAACTTATCATGCCTATCCCGAAGACGTGCGCTAAAACTTCTGTTTAGTGATACAGCTGAATAAACATGTGATCCACAAATCAAGAACTGATGTCTATATAATGTAACAACAGATCCAGTTTAGTAATTCATTCTTTCAGCATTTGATGGAATTGATAACTGGTAATATGATGATTGCTCAGTTTATTTTATAGCATGACTAATATATGGCTTACAAGGTACATTTCAAGACCCATTTTCGGCCACACTACCTTTTAAGAGAACATTTAATATATTTTAACTATATACACTAAAATTCAACTGAATCTATACAGCAATTTTAAAATCACAGCCTAGTTTTGAAAGACAGACTGGATTTAATGACTGTTTAATATACATATATCTAAATAATATACATCAAACTATACGTAGTAACTGACAAGAACAGTAAGAATGGGAAACTCACATTACTGTCAATAAATTCTTTCAGACGATTCAGGTCGTCCAAGGCAGCATCCCAATTTTGCATTAAAATTTCAGATGCTAATTTCCCCCACATTCCGTTCAAGTAGTTTTTATCTGTAGATGGCACCTGCATAGAAAAAGTTTTTTTAACAATAATTTTTAATAAAGCAATATTACTAAACTTTAGAAAGACATTAGTAATAAAAAACTACGATACATAAACAAATGCATACAATATTAAAAGTATTTCTACCTTTTTTTATGAATGTCTGTCATAGATTAAGATACATCTGGTAAAATTCAACTTTGTGGGTGTCAAGAATTGCAGACATAAAAAAAAAAAAAAAAAAAAAAAAAACACTTTTCTATAAAACAAACAGATTGTCAAAATTTTATCTGCCTTACTGGCATTTTTCAATGCTGTCATAACACGGGAAGAGAAACAGTAATACAAAACCTCAGTATTAAAATGAAGGTTATGAACTGCAAGAAATTTAAATTACAATTTTCAGTTTTACATATAACATTTTGAAATTACAACAAAGAGTTCAGTTTTACTTGCATTTGCTAGCATATTATACACACACTAAAATTCTAATACTGCCCAGTGGTGGTCTGTTTGCACGATGCCCTGTACAGTGTGTACCTCTAACGCCTGCCTATCGGAGAAGGCGTTCTTTGTGGTGCCGGGAACACCGGAATTGGAGAGACAATGAATGGGGACGAGTACTCTTTACAGATGAGAGCATATTTAGTCTGAGTTGCGATTCTAGACACATACACATCTGGACAGAGCGGGGAACATGCAATAACTCCTTCAACATCATCAAAAGGGACTGTTTAGAGGTCGTGGAGTTCTCGTTCGAGCAGACATAATGCTTGGTAGCCGGACCGACCTTCATATCTCCCAAGGAGGTTCGTCACCTGGGACTGCTATTGTAACGAGGTTGTTCTTTCTTACATGCGTCTTTTCACAAGGGCTATGGGTCCTCAGTTCCTCTTCATGGACGACAACGCTTCACCTCATCGCACAGTTACTGTCGAAGAGCTGTTGGAGAGTGAAGATATTGAACACATGGATTGGTCGGCAAGGTCTCTGGATCTAAATCCCGTCAAGCATGTACGGAAC
>KK116494.1:384078-397410 GCA_000611955.2 Stegodyphus mimosarum
CTAGGGAGACTGGCAGCACGTAACTTATCGCCAGTAACGATTTCGAAACTGCGATTGGTGCTACAAGAGGAACGAGCAGCAGTGTCTCAACAGCTCATTTTAACAACCACATATCCAGCATGCACAAATGATGTGAAACCTGCCTAGCAGTCAGGGGAGATCAGATCCCCTATTACCACGTTGACTGCCACCGCAATTTTCAGAATTCCGGTCTAAAATACCAATTTTATTTAATCATATTATATTATTAAAAATTCTAACTATAGTACAAAGTTATCATCCAAAAGCATAGAAAATGTAAACTTTTCAAAAAAACGGTCTTACTAATTTTCTCGTAGTTGGCGTATGTAACAGAAATCTCTTCGCGGAAGCCAACTACGAGTTAATTCGTACACAGACACGCTTAGACCTGTCGCTTCGCTAAAGCTGAATCGGAGATGTGCGCTGTAGACAGCACACTAGCCAACATATCTGCAATAGTAACCTCAGATATTGTCGAGTGCATCACATTTACGTGTCTCTTGAGTGTGTTGTTTTATAATTATTGTTATAACTACATTATCAAGAACCCAAGATGGGTTCGAAAAGACCACTGACTGAAAAAGAACTTGAGTACTAGGCTAATCTAAGTGATTCAGAATTTGGCGAGGCTGGTGACGACAGTAGTGATTATGAACCTTCTGAGAATTCAAGTTATAGTGACGATGAAGTCGTCTCCGAACCCGATGATAATGAAGGTGATTCCCAAGCGACAACATCAAATGCGAATGATGATTTGTGGACAGTAATTCAACAAAATCCTGAATTATTTATTTTCCAAGAAAATGTTGGTGTGAAATTGGATACGTCAAATTTTACAGTGCAAACGCTAGTGGACCTATTTTTTTCGGAAGAGTTTCTTGCATTACTGGTCGAACAAACTAATTTATATGCTGCCCAAGAAATTGCAAAATGCAAAGCAATAAAAAAATCTAACAGGGTATCAAAGTGGAGAGATGTCAGTGCTGCAGAGATGAAAGTTTTTATTGGACTTTTGTTACAAATGGGTCCTTGTTCTTTTCCATCAATTGAACGTTACTGGAGCACAAACAAGCTATATAATGTAAGGTTTTGGCACTCAAATATGAGTCGAAATCGATTTCAGTTGTTACTTCATTATTTTCTTTTGGCTGATAACTCAGTACCATCTGCCGACAGATTATACAAGGTGAGACCAATACTAAATCATTTCAATAATATTATGCATGAAAACTATGTACCAGATAAAAATCTTTGTATCGATGAATCCACGATGCTGTGGCGTGGAAGATTGCATTTCCGCCAGTACATACAAAATAAAAAACAAAAAAACGATGTCAAACTGTATGAACTATGTGAGTCCGACGGTCTTGTAATGAAAATCAAGATTTACAGCGGAAAATCTGAAGAAACTGACAATAATTTAGGTCACACTACTGATGTTGCGTTACATTTACTTGAGGACTATCTCAATAAGGGATATAAGGTTTATATGGATAATTTTTATAATTCTGTTACTCTTACGAAACTACTAAATACACGAAAAACTTATGTGTGTGGAACACTACGAAGTAACAGAGAGGGAAACCCCAGAGATGTGGTAAATTGTAAACTGAAAAAAGGGGAGTGTATTTGGCGGCAAAATGATCCTGTTACTGTATGTAAATGGAAAGACAAACGAGATGTCCTTACCATTTCAAACATGCATTTAGTTGAAATGGTAGAGGTGTCCAATCGCAATGGAAAAGTATCTATGATACCGAATATAATTCGAGATTACAACACAGGAATGTCTGGCGTTGACCGATGAGATCAAATGCTGCCGTACTACACATTTCTAAGAAAGACTATTACATGGCCTAAAAAGGTTTCACTACATATTATGGAGATATATATTCACAATGCGCACAAAATTTTTCAAAAAGTAACTTCCTCTAATATGAAACTGATAAAGTTTAGAGAAGAATTTGTTGTCGCATTGATTGGAGAAGAGATTCAACCAGTTTCGAAAAAAATTAGATTGCAAGAGCTCCATTATTTAGAAAGTCTACCACCTACTGAAAAAAAAACAGCACCCAACAAAACCATGTCGCATATGTACTCAAGGAAAAAAACGACGAGAAACACATTACTTTTGTCCGACCTGTGAAGAAAAGCCAGCCCTTTGTGTGGAAGAATGTTTTAAAAAGTATCACAAAAATATTCTTTTACTTCTTGACTTTGAATACATTTTTTACAATTATATTTTCTGTTGATTTATTAATAAATTTTCTGTTCATGTAAGCCAGCATTGATTTTTTGTGCTCTTCCCAGAAGCCATCTATCCACATTAACATTGATATACTACGAGTTTAATCGTAGCTGCACAAATATGGCAAGTGAACGCAGTACGAGATAACTCGTAGTCGGCGTCCTAGCAAAGAAGTTGGCAGTCAACGTGTTAAAGACCGGATGTTTCTTGCTGGACACCCATCACAGGGACGTTTCGGCCTTCAGTTGCATTGCGCTCCATGCTACTTTTTCAATAAAGCTTCTTTTTATCCCTCCGATTTCTCTTTTAGTAAGTGTTGCTTACATTACTCATGTCCTTACGTATTGGGGATCTTATGGCATTAAATGTGTTGATTTGGAAAGCTTTTGTACAAAGTTATATTGAAAAAACTGTCTCGTCCTTAATTTTTGCACGCCAGTGTACTCCAGTAAAAGCCAAGTGATGCACCTGATAGGTTGTATCAGACAGTTGCTCTGTAATTTTCTTATGTTAAATGTAATGTCCATGCGTTACTTAAACCTGTTAATAAATTATTGTTACACTATAAAGGACTCCTTTTATGACCCCCCATAATTGACGCCCAACATTAATGTTTAACTGTAAGAATTTTTGCTTGGCTTTTGCTCAATTTCTTTTTTAGGAACAGTACTTGCATCCACACCAGTTGGATCCAGCTCCTAAAACTTTAGGTAAAGAAAACCTCGCCCATCAGGTATGATTTTGTTTTGTTCTGCCACGCCGATGGCTTAGCAACAAATAGTTGTCAATGATATCATTTGTTTTCCATTTAAACATTAATATCACTTGTTTTGCATATAAACATTAAAATTTTGCAATGTTTTAACTCTTAATGTTGAAAATGTGCAAATATTTAACTAGAAAATATTAAAATACTTTACTGTGTTCTTAAAGAATATATATCTTTTATGAATATTATGTCATTTTGAAAGGATTAAGAAATTCTTTGATTTTGTTTACACATAATGCATGCACAAGAATGGTATAATCCTAATATTCAGTTTTGTTTCAAAATGGTAAATCTGGCAAACCATTAAAAAAAGTAATATATACAAAGTGAGGCATTTTAGGAGTAAAATTCTGTATTAAAAATTGTTATGTATAACATGCTGAATATATTCAATCTTATACCTGTAGTTTCGATTTCGCTGGCGCCAAACGCACTCCATAAAAATTTGTTTTTATAGATATTTTTTCCCCTGCATTTTGGGTTACATTGGTAGAAAATTGTTTATATTTGATGATTTAATGTAGCGTAAGATGATTTAGAGTACAAAAGTTATTTGAAGTGTGCCATTTCTGTTATATCTAATTTAGTCAACAAGGGTTTTTTTTATATATTATTTTGATACTGTGTTTTATATATATATATTTTTTCATGCTAACTAACTTTAGTGTATACACATTTTGTTGTAAAATGACTAAAAATCTTTTCTGGGTAAGGCAACCTCCCAGAAAACAACAACCTTCTATTTAGTGCCATAATAAAGTGTTTTGTTCATCGAAGAATGTATATTAAGTGAAATATGTCACTATGTTGTTTTTTGCTAAAGGCTGTAAACAAGATATGTGTGTTCTAGTAAGTGAACTCGATGTGAATGTTACTGAACAAATGACAATAGTTGATATTAAGGATGGAATTTTAATGAGTAAGGGATATAATGAAGAGTTTACAAAAGATCATTTTTTAACATGATTGCGGAATGAAAAGAAATACAGGAAAATGAGAATTTAATGAAAGAAAAGAGCGTGAGGAACGCAAGCACGAGCTTAAAAAACTGAAAATAGAAATAGCTAGCTCAGGTGCTAGTCATGATTCTATACCTGCTTTTAAACTCACTGACAGAGATATTCCTAAGTTACAATTACAAACTTTAATTCCTCACTTTATTTGAAAGGCAACTAACAATTTTGAACACATCTTAAGGGAATGGGTAGTGTTTTCTCTTAGGTTTGTTACCTAATGACGTTATGAAACTAATTGCAAAGGAATCTGGTAGTGATGCTCAAGATTATGACAACATCAAACCAATTCTCACCATGTATTATCAGGACTTTTGTGATGCTGCGAAAAAAAGCGTGAGAATTTTTCAGCATTTTAAATTAAGTGCTGAAAAATTCTCATGCTTATTTTCGCAGCATCACAAAAATCCTGATAATACATGGTGAGATTTTTACTTTGATTTGAGAAATTTCTTTGACAGCTGGATTGGCAAATTAAAGGTCAATACTTTTGAAAAGTTAAAGGATTTGATGATATCGGACCAAATTAGACAAGCTCCTTCTGAGTATAAAGAACATTTTGTGGATCATTGGTCCGAGTGGACTGATCCTCTTCAACTGGCTGATAAATTGGATTTATATGAAGAAGCAAAAACATCAGAGGTAGAAACATCAGTAAGGACACTCCACGACCTCAACATAGTGGTCCCCAAAATTATAAAAATAACCCTCAAATTGTTAAAAACTCAGCGACAAGGAATTCTGGCATAAGAGAAGATCCACCAACTGTTAGTTGTTATGGCTGCGGAAAATCAGGCATCACTCAGGCTAAGTGTTCAACATGCTGTCCTTCTTTAAGTAAAGAATCAGCCAACTTTAAAGCTATAAACTTACATACATTGTCTGTGGAGACACCTCACACGACTCTTTTAAGGGTAAGAATTAGCGGATTTACAGGAATTGTCTGCGCTGACACTGGCGCTAGTCACACTTAAGTGGGAGAAACATTATATAATTTCTTAACAGATCATCGAACAGAATTAAAAAAAACTATTATGAAGGTCACTGTTGCCGACACTTCAAATAGACATAGAGGTCCATATGACGCAGATAGATATTCACATTGCAGGAAGATCATTCCGCATAACTTTATTGCCGCTCCTCTCAGCAAAGGGTAACAGGACCCTTTTAGGATCGGATTTTCTTAGAAGCACTAGAATTGTTTTAGACCTATTAAATCATTGGTGGTTTTATCATGATAATCCAAACCAGAAGTTTAAGTTTATTGATGATGATTTTAAACCCAGTGATTAAACCGAAAGTACGTCGGAAGGTAATACTGTACTATGAAGAGAATGTAAGGACAATATCTATCGCCTCATCAAAGATCACAATTAAATGAATTATTGAGTCAATATTCAACTATCTTCCAACCAGGGAGAGAAGCAACACCTTTCATAGAACACCGAATTAAAACCGGAAACCATCCCCCAGTAGCCGTACCGTCATAGAGAATGAACCCTGCCAAGAAAGAAATCTTAAAGCAAGAAATTGACAAGCTCTTGTCTGAAGGAATAATTGAAGAACGCGAATTACCTTATGCATCCCCATTTGTTTTAATACCGAAACCTATTGGAACAGTACGCCTCTGCATAGATTACCTAAAATTGAACGCGATCACAGTTTCGGATTCCTAGTTACATAAGGCAAAACCTACTCCTTTCATGTCGACCCTTGATATTCGTGCAGGTTATCTCCAAGTTAAGGTACATACTGATGATCACAGCATTTGTATGTCCCTTCAGAACATGTAGTTTCTTATGAATGCCCTTTGGTCTTCGAAATGCGCCACCAACATTCCAGAGATTGATAGACCATTTTTGCAATGGACTTGAGAACATCCTAACCCTCACCTATCTGGACGACATAATCGTTTTGTCAGAATCATTCGAGAAACACCTTTCCGATCTCAAAGCTATTTTTAGAAAGACTTTTGCTCTTCAAACTGCATGTAAACAGAGAGAAGTGCCACTTTGCTTCTTCTCGTGTGAAATATTTGGGATTCTGGATCACGCAAAAAGGAATCAAAGTCAATCCAGAAAAAGTTTTCTCTATCCACAGAATTCCACCTCCCCAAAACGTCAAGGAACTCCAATCCTTCATTCAAACATGTTCTTGGTTTAGACGGTATATACAAAACTTCGCAGAAATATCACAACCCCTTAGTGATCTAATGACGAAGAAAGTCCCATGGGAATGGGATTTCAACCTTTTGAAACTCTAAAAACATGCCTCATACCATCTCCCGTGTTGAAGCAAGCAAATGGAACTCAACCTTTTACTCTTCGAACTGATGCAAGCAATTATACTTTTGGAGCTGTTTTACTTCAAGGGGAAGAGTCAAAAGAGCACCTTATCGAATATGGCAGCCGACTGCTTTCTCTGGCTAAACAAAACTACCCGATGACTGAACGAGAAGCCTTTGCTGTTGTCTGGGCCCTGAAGAAATTCCAGGGTTACGTACAAGAATCAGAAGTAACTATAGCTTCTGATCATCAACCTTTAAAATGGCTTTTGAACCTCAAGTCTCCAACTGGAAGACTTGAAATTCAGTCTTTCAACCCAAAAGTACAATACAACCCTGGAAAGATAAATGTCATCGCTGACATGCTGTTCCGTCCAAGCTCCGAACATGAAGTTTCACCTTGCGAGATTTCAAATATATCTGTAGTGGACATGCTGACAAGAAGTCCAAAAGACATGCATGAATCCAAACTTAAAGATGAAAATTTAAAAAAATTATAGAAAGTTTCGAATGCATTCAGAAAACTGAAGAATGTACCAACTGGACTGAATGCGTATTGTTAATGAATCAAGGTGTTTGCTACCGATACGTCTCTGACTCTGATTCAGAAGAGGCCCAGTCAGTCATTCCAACTGCCGAACGTGAATCCATCATGCAAAAGCACCATGATGACCCAATGGCTGGACATTATGGAGAGGAAGGAACATTCCAAAGAATTGCCGGACGCTATTATTGGACTGGTAAGAAAAAGCACACATCTGACTATGTGAAAAGCTGTCCTGAATGTAACCGCTACAAGGCTACTAACCAAAAGTCAGCTGGACTGCTAAGAACCTCTGTCCATTCTCAACGTTTCGAGACCATATCTATTTATTTGTTTGGACCACTGCCAAAAACTGATACTGGAAAACAATGGATCTTCATTGTTGAAGACTGTGCTACCACATGGGTTGAATTATTTCCTCTTGCTCAAGCTACAGCATGCGACTGTGCTATAACCGTCATCAAAGAAGTATTTATGCGGCATGGTATACCACTAAGAATCATCAGCGATAACGGAACCCAGTTTATCAGTGCCATCATGCAACAAGTTTGTTGCACATTAAATATAAATCAAAACTTGATACCAGTTTACTTTCCTCAATCAAATTTTGTCGAACGGGAAAATAGAGCCTTAAAACATCGTCTTGCAATCCTTGTAGGAGATGTGCATAACAACTGGCATTCGAAACTCGCAGTTATTAACTTAGCGATGAATACGGCCGTCTGTGACACTACAGGCCATACACCAGCATTCCTAATGTTTGGAAAAGAGCTGAGGACTGTCGACGACATTGTCCACAATTTCAAAGCTGCAGTTGAAAATGATATCTTTCTTTTTGATGCCTTATCTTAAACGATTCGGAACTGTTACAAAGGACATACGAGAACTTATCGAAATGAAGTAAGATCAATGTAAAATACAATATAACAAAGGAAGACGACAAGTGTTTTATTCACCAGGTGTTAAAGTGTGGGTCAGTTTACATCCTATTAGTAATGCAAAAAACAAAAAGACTTCCAAAGTTTATACCAAAGCGTGATGGTCCATACTTGGTAATGACACAGAAATCACCTACTACCTATGTTATTTCAAGCCTTCATAAACCGCCAGAACAGTTAGGAACGTACCATACGTCGCACTAACACCTTACAAAGACATGTGCACTTTTCCCATTATTCCGCTCAGGAAGAGAGGTCGACTGCCAAAAGTTACTTTGCATTCCACTACTAATCAACAACTTGTGGTTTCGAACAATGCTTCAAAGAGAGGTCCCTTTGCCCAGAGAACCAAAAAACCTGAGACTAGAGACAATATTACAAGAGCTCTCAAATCTTCCAGTTCTGTTTCCTTGCCAGTACGTTGGCGGAGCCAGAGAGAAGTTTGTAACCAATCTTTTATTATAAACTCTGCTGCTATCATAAACTGTTGGACTAACTGTAACAACGAGGGTGCCATCTGGTGAGTAGCCAGACAAATACTCCAGTAAAAGCCAAGTGACGTACCTGATAGGTTGTATCATACTCTTGCCCTGTAATTTTCTTAAAGTTAAATGTAATGTCCGTGTGCAACTTAAACCTGTTAATAAATTATTGTTACACAATAAAGGACTGTTTTATGACACCATCCAAAACGACCCCCTATATACTACATTTATAACATATTTGGATTGAAAAAGTAATTTTATTTTATTACTTAAGTTATTTGCATTTTATGTGCTAGGATTGACTTTCTCTTTCTTCTTTTTAAATGTAATAAACACAAATTGTGAAACTTGGCAAGTTTTGCTTTTGGTAAATCCTGACTTTATAGGGTATTTTACATTAACTAACTAATTATCATTATTTAAACCTTAACTAAATTTTTTTCTTTTTGTAGTCCTCACCATAATGCAAATTAGTTAAGTATTTATGTCAAGGGTTTTGAATGTTTTAGTGTCAGAGCTTTTGGCAACATCGCCTGCAGTTTGTATTTCATTGTTCAGTTCCGCCAGTGAATATCCTCGCCTCAGCCATTTTGCTAGCCAACCCTAAAAAGCGGCATTAAAACTGTTCAGCCGATTTGAATAGACCACTCTGTGTAATCTCCAACTAAACTACCTTTAATTTGACACTTCAATTTATGTTAATTTAAATACTAGCAAATCACAGGTATGCATCAATCAGCATATGGAGGGTTTGTACACATTTCTGCATATGGAAATTAAGTACTTTTAAGGATCCTTAATGAACAAAATTACGGACCTATCAACAAATGGAAACTGAATAAATTCAATTAAAGATATTGTCTATGCCTGAACTTCATTTTTGTAATGCCATCCTAAGAATAAAATAGATCTGTAAGCAGAATGCATTATTATTAAACAGAATTTAATAAACACAATTATAAAACAAATTTGAGAATAAAATCCACTTTATAAAATTTATCTAGTAGCATTAACTATTTTACACTTATAATAGTTGGCCATATTTGAAAGAAAATTAGTGACATTTTACTACCCAGTTAGCTTTATGTTTATTATTATTTTTTTTTAATGTTTCATTTTGTCATGTACTTGTTCAATCTAGAAGTTTAGTAAATAGCACTGTATCGTATAGATCATTTGGAATTCCAGAAATTGCATTTATTCTTTTTTACTGCATAATGAGATTTAACATATATAATTTAAAATTATAATGAGCATTTTCTTACTGTGCCAACACGTTTGAGTGAAAAAATATTTAATTACTTCCCATTTTACTGCAAAAAAAAAAAAAAAAAAAAAAAAAAAAAAAAAAAAAAAAAAAATTTATTTTCAAATAAATTAAACTATTAATAAATATACCCCCTTTAGCAGCCTTATGGATGCATCACTGTTCATATCTTTTCTTTCCTTCCATTCCCCCCCAGAAGAAATTCAACCCTGGTTAATCATATTTTTGGTTAATTGTCAGAAGTTATTCTTCTTTCCTATGCTTTTTTTTAAACTTCTGCTAATATAAACTGAGTATTATCCTGCTTAATAAGGAATCTACTGTATAATTAAGACGTAATTCTGTTACAGAAAATTTTCAGTATATCATAAAATGACAATTATTTACTTTTCTTCTATGAAGGAATACATACTTGACAACCTACAACGCTAAAAAATCGGGAGAATTTTGTTAGAAATCGGAAGATTTATTTTCAACGATAAAAATATATTTTTTAATAATAAATTAACTTCAAATCGTTACTAATTAATATCTGAAAGTTCAGTTACTAAATCTTAAATGTAAACAGTACATTCTGCATTAATAACTTTTTAGTCTTTTGTTTCCATAGAAAAAATTAACGTTTCATTTTCTTCAATAGAACTCATGTTGTCTTGTTTTTGTGTACGAACATGTTTGAGAACATCGACCCTTCCACCATGCGAAATCGAAAAATTACCATGACCAACAGTACATATCGCAAATGCATTACATTTCTTCGAAATATTAGAAGGAATCTCATCTGTGTACAATTTTCTAAAAGTACCTCAGTATTTTACCTTTTTCACAGGCATAACTAATACGAAATATTGTAACTTCTTAAACTATTTCTCGAAACCCCTTAGATTCACACAGGTTAGCGACAAGATGAACGAAATATCAATCTCAATCTTGTTTTGTGCTCATTAGAGAAATGGAACATGACGTTTTCAGACATGTGCTCTCACTCACAAAGCAGAAGCATGCCATAATTCCTCACCGATGAAACTACTTTGGTTTTCTATGCAGTGTAGAAAAACCAGTTGCTTTCAGACACACCAAATCACTTTTTTGGGGATGCAAATAATGAAGTATTAAGCCAAGCTACATAGTGAAAAATTTTAGGAATAAGGGAAAGTTGAGAGAAATATATTGTAAATTGGCTTGGAGGGAGAACAGTTGGAAACTCTGGGAATATTTTAAAACCTTCAAGTGAACCAGAGGAGAAGGACAGAGACTATCAAAATAAAACTTTATCCAACTCCTTTCATCAATTTTCCTTCCAAATCCATTAGAATGAAAATTAAGTTTAAATATACAGTGCACTGAAGAAGCTATTCCCCAGTTGCCCACTTGTGAATGCAGGTCTAGATTTTAGTATTTTTATATTTACGACAGGAAGGTTAAAGAGAAGTAGTTTAATAACTAATTAAGTTTAACTTTATAGCTTTTAGCATTCCATATGGATAGATCCAACATGATTAATGACATGACTTTCCCTTATAACAATAGAAATTATGAATAAACACTTTTATGTTTAGCTATACCAGCACGAACTTATTATTAACAGTTTTTAACTTGCATATTATGTTAAATTAAATCTCATCCACTCTATTTACAAGCCATATATAATTTTAATTATTTTTTAATCTGAAAATTAAAAAAATAAATTAGTTAATTTTTTACCAGTTATTATTATTATTTTCAAATTATAATATTGCTACGAATTTTGTATAATGTAACCTGAGAGATTAGGTGCACCGGAAAAATAGTTACAAAGGCAAATCCATTTAACAATGAGGTAAATAGGTATCTCGCTGAAATGGCGAGATATTACAAAATTGATAATAGTTCTGGAGACTCTTTTGTTGCTGAATTTGGCGAGAAATCAGCAAAAGTCAACAAATGTGACATTTGGCAACATTTTGGTCTGATCCTCTTAACTGTAACTGACTGAAATGCCTATGTAACTTTAACTGTATTCATCCCTATATGCAACTGTAATCGTATATGCCTTCCAGTAATTTTCAGAAATGAAAGAAAATTTATTGGTTATTTGAGAATTTATTGGTATTCAAGAAATGAAGAGAAATTTATTTATTTACTGGAAATTTTTCATTGGCCAAGGGAAAACTATATAAGACTGGAGACAGCATTAGCTCTGCGCTTTTGGTTTTTCGTATGAGCTTTGCTCTTTAGCCGCACTTTGCTTCATGCTGTGTTTAATGTTCTTATAAGTTTGATGATAACTACCGATTATGCTGAACCCTACTGGGAAGAGCTGTACGAGTACTTTTGGAAAGTTCCAGATGTGTAAAGTGTTTCTTTTATGAAAATAAATTTTATCAAGCTATCATTATTTCTGTGAGCATTCCATCCATTATGAAACCGTACACATGCAACAATATAAATATTTACAAACCTTTAAGAAACATTAAACACCATATAACATTTAGAGTTTATATTTGCACTATAACTGAATGTTTTTTTATTATTATTAATTCATAAATCAACTTTCACACAGCTGTAAGATGTTAATTCAGAAGCTATGAATGTCACAGCAGCCAACTTTGAAATATAAAAAACTCGGAGGGTTTTGCAATCTGACAAAATTACAAATTTGACTTAGGTCTTTTTTTTATAACATATCAATGAAAAAGGGCTCTTTTCCATTAAACTCATAACATGCATTTTTGATGCCTTACTGGCAGATTCTGGTTTATTTTTTACCCTACGCCTTTAGTTTGATACTAAACTTTTCCCCTCCTTTTATGAAATAAAAATAAATACAGAAAAAAGGTAAAATACATTTATTAATTCATAACAGACTAAATAATGCTGCATCAAAAAATCATAAGCATAAAATTAAATATGTCATTTAGCATTTCAGTGAATATTCCTTCTTCAAAATGCATATAACATCACATGAACTGAAAGAAATAAAAAATCTAAATGCTGGCAGGCAGTGCCTCTTTGCTACTTACTGCATTATTTTGCTCTACCCCTCCCCCCATGTGCCCAACAGACTGGGTCTGACACTTTATATCAATGAAATAAAATACAAATTATTAACTGAGAAATTTTCAAAATCACAAACTGTGAAATTTTATTATGGTAAAATATATATGATTAGATGAGAAACATTGATGCATGAACAATGGTTCTAAAGACAATTATGCCAAGAACCAAAGTGATGACACTTGGTGCAGAGGAAATATACCAAAATAAAGTAAGTGCAGAATGAGAAAAAGAACATTAAAAACCAGCTGCAATTTTGAGGTGAAATATATTAACTTAATAAATATTTTGTTCGCTGCTCTAAATTATGTTCCCCCCCCTTGTGGGGCTTATTTTATGTGACATTTTAACTTTTTAAAAATTTAGAAAGTAGAAAATAGTAATAGTAGTAGAAAAAAACTTTTATTTAAGTTCTTTTAAATGTGGTGAAAATAAAATCAATAAATTAATACATGCATAAGCAATCAGATAAAATTTAGTAATATACCCATTCACAGACTTAAAGCAAAATTAAAGGCTAAGATTTATTTGTGAAACATTAGTAAAATTTCATAAAACACTTTGTATTAACACAGATCAAACCGAATAAAAATTTATCCGAAAAATTACACATAAAAAATTAGCACAGTTTTAAAAAACATTGCTTAAATTTTCTTTAGAGTATTTCCTTTCTTTCAACATTTATTGATTCTTTAGTTGATTTGTCTAGAAATATTTGAAAGAGCTG
>KK116494.1:406852-424620 GCA_000611955.2 Stegodyphus mimosarum
TTTTTTTTTTTTTTTTTTGTATGGGCAAAAGACATCTCAAAGAACTGCTTTAAAACGAATAATCAGGAATTTAAAATTTGCACCAATTCACAACCCCATAATTATTTTTAATTTGTGAACAAGAGAAATTAAAACCTAATTCTTCTCTCGATCAAAATTCTACATCTGAAACCCTTTCCGAAAATACCCATTCACTATCCCTACTTTGTAATGAAAATAAAATAGAAGAAAATAATTTGGAATCAACAGCTTATTTGCAAATTTTCACTGCTGTCACAAATGCCAGACTGAATGGGGGTAAAGTTCAGATACATTGTCTAATTGATGGAGGCGCCACTTGAACTTTCGTCAGGCGCGATACAGTCGAAATGTTATATCTACCGGTGCTGAAACGGGAAACGCTTCTAATTTATGCATTTGGAAATAAAACATCAGAAAAGCAGATTTATGATGTAGTGGAGATTGAACTGCAGAACATTTCCAAAGCTCATAAAACTATTAAAGTCAGGGCAATCATAATTGATTACATTACGAAGAGTCAAATTCAGGTGCCTTCAAAATGGATTAGAAAATTAGCACATCAAAAGCAAATAAAACTAGCTGACATTGGAAACTCAACAGAAATACATCTCTTAATTGGCTCAGACTTTATTTGGGAAGTGTTAAAGGAAAGAAATGTTAAGATAAGCAAACGATTAATGGCAACTGACAGTATTTTTGGATATGATATCCAGGGTACGGAGACTGAATTTAATTGTGAAAAGGTACACGTTTCCCATTTAAGTGTTTTAAGGGAAGAAATAAATGACAGGGTTAAATGTCTATGGGATTTGGAAGCAATTGGAATTTCAGAACCGGAAATATCACAACCAGATAGGGAGATCGTAGAAACGTTTGAACAAAACATTAAATGTAAGAATGGTAGATACGAAACTCGATTATTATGGAGACAAAATCTTGATGAATTAAGTAATAATTATGATGTAGCAAAAAGACGTTTGTTCAGCTTAAATAATACATTCAGGCAAAATAAGACATTATATTTAAGATATAAGGATATTCTAAAAGAGCAATTAAATGACAACATTATCCAAGAGGTTGGGCAAAATTCGGGTAATAAAAGCGAAGGATATTTCATCCCACACCATGGTGTAGTTAGGGAATTAAAGGAAACTACTTAAGTTAGAATTTGTTATGATGCCTCCTCTAAGGCAAAAAATGAGCTTTCTCTTAATGAGTGTTTAGATAGTGGTCCCAATCTCAACCCCGAATTACTTAGAATTATCTTGAGGTTTCGATCTCACCCCATAGCATTTTGCGCAGACATTCAGAGAGCATTTTTAGAAATTAGTATAGTGGAGGAAGGCCGTAAATTTTTGCAATTTTTGTGGGGAAAAGAATGTGGGACTGATCTCGATTTGAGCGACTGTCGCATCAGGTTCTTAAGAATGAAACGTGTCCCCTTTGGGGTAAAATGCAGCCCATTCCTGTTGGCTGCAACCATAAAATTTCACATAAAAAATTATGAAGATACACATAAAAGTGCTTGTGGTGTGTTACGAGATCCTTACGTGGACGGTCTAATCAACGACGCGGAAACTATTGAAGATGCGACCTCTATTTCTTGCAACGCCACTAAAATCATGAGAGACGCGAGCATGAAGTTACGTCAATGGGTTACTAATTTCCCAGAATTGCGCGAAATTTGGAACTCTCGAAGCCTTGAATGTCGCAAAATACCTAATGAAGAAGACGTACCATTAAAGGTGCTTGGACTGGTTTGGGATAATGATCAAGACATCTTAGAAGTTGCATTGAATAATCTTGAACAAAGCAAAGAAACTGTTCCTACCAAAAGAACAATCCTAAGTACGTGTGGTATGATCTTTGATCCAATGGACCTTTTAGCTCCCTTCATAATAAAAATGAAACTTATGATGCAGGAGCTATGGGCAAAGGGAATTTCTTGGGATGAACCTCTTTCACAAGAGTTCAATGAAAGATTTGAAGAATGGGTATCTGAAGCCCATTACATTCAAGGTGTTATAATACCTAGACAGTACTGTCAGGGAATGATTTCCGAAAATAGACGTAACTCCATTTTGCAACATTTTTGGAGAACTTAAGAAGAGCAGTACCAATGATGTCCAATACCAACAAATTTTCCTGGAGCATAGAAGCAGTTATTCTAACTATAAAGCAATTTTCACTGACGGCTCAAAGAATCAAGACCATGTCGGGGCAGCTTTTGTTTGTGATAAAGTAATCAAGAATAATAAACTTTATAAGGCTGCATCTGTCTTTACTGTAGAAACATTTGCCATTTTGAACTCCTTAATCTTTATCTCTAAGCAGAACAGCAGAAAATTCATCATCTACTCTGACTCTATGAGTGCTCTTGAATCAATTAATACAAACACTGGCCACCCTACGGTCTTGGAAGTTTTAAAGGCTCGCCTCTGTTTGAGAAATGCAGGATATTCTGTAGTGTACTGTTGGGTGCCTGGACATGTTGGAATGAATGGCAATGAACTCGCCGATATCGCTGCAAAATCTGCTGATACTACCTTTGATAATAATGCCCCTTTTACAGACATACAGAAGTACATCAGAACAAAGATCTTGTCCAGGTGGCAAGAACTCTGAGAATGCCAGACTCTGAACAAATTAAGGCAACGTGAATTACATTTTAACTCTACGAATTTTAACTTAACAGATCTCATTGGAAGAAACCCTCGCATCAACCTCATAAGTTTTTAAAAAGACGTCTCCTTTTACCATATGATTTGAAGTTTTTCCCTTTTAAAGTATTCTACCTGTTGCTAGAGCTTTTCTCAAAGTCATTTCTCCATGCCTTCATCAACATTCCAGGTTCATTTCAACAATTCATCTCATACAATGTGTTTGTACTTTTGGACTTTATTCACCATTTGTCTGGCGCATAATAACCTTCAAGGTTTCGTGCCATTAAAAAAACCAACCAACCAACCAAATGAAAACCTGGCTGTTGGATGCACAGTTGGATGGAGATAAGCTGGTGACACGGTATTATGGTGAAGGCAATGTTTTCGTGGAGCACATTAGGACCCATAATCCCCATAGAACAATCCCGGAGATCTGTGTGCTACGTGAATATTGTTGCAGACCAAGTTCAAGTATTTCTCACAGGAGATGGTGTTTACCAACAGGATAATGCAGCACGTCATAAGGGTCGAATCATCAGGGATTGGTTTGAGGAACATTCCAATGACTTTCAAGTTATGTCTTGGCCTCCAAATTCACGACATTAATCCAATACAGCACTTGTGGTCCCACTTGGAAAAACAAATTCATGCTGCCACGCTACCCTATTGCAAAGTATCGGAATTGTAGGACCAGTTGGTGAGTGCTTGGTACCAGATATCTTAGACTACATATCAGCACCTTGTGGAGTCAATGTCATGCCGGGTGCTAGCAGTTTTGAGGGCTAAAATTGGTCCTACATGTTCTTAACAGGGTGGTCATAATGTAATGGCTCTTCAGTGCATATATAATTTTATGAAAAATGTAATAAATAACTTTTATGAATAACTATTATACCATAATTTAATAATAATTACATATATTTTTATCTTTGAATGAAAGTACATGCACTTTAATATACACTGAAAAAGAAAGTTCGTAAAGAACGAAAATAATTCTTGCATAAAAGATCACAGTACTGCAAATAAATTACGATCAAGGAAAACCCCATTCAGATGGAATATGCAGCTGTTGACCTTCCCTCTTTTTATAAAAGAAACTACAGAAAGAATATTTTCATTAAAAAATATAGTTCCATTATTTTTAGGGATCTTATTTTTAAAAGTAATTTATGAAGTATTCAGTGTTCACATAGAATTATTAAGTTATAAAAAAATTCTCAATATTTTTGGTTTCCAGCATTGCAAATCTTCGCATTCATTTCTGCAAATCTAAAATAAAGGCGAGAAAGACAACCGATGATGGAGGGCACTTTCCTTACTTCAGTAGTTAATTCCCCCTTTCCAAAGAAAAGCAAACTCTCATATGATATCTTCACCCCGCAGCATGTAATTAGCACCCCTTGTGGGAAATCCTAAATGTTTTGGCAGAATGCCAGCCAAGGCTGAATTTTAACATGGTCAAACCATACACTTAACAACAGTAAAGATGCTGCTTGCAAAACTGTTGCAGAAGATCATGGGGGAAGGGAGAGAGGCAAAAAAAGGAAAATCTGTTTGTCATTTTGTTTAATTCTTATTTTTTAAAACAAATCGTGAACTCGAGAAGAAATGTGGTGCTTCGCACACTATCTTGAGAAAAATCAGCGATAATTTGCTTGGTTTGAAGAAAGTTCCCATGGCTGCAGAAAGTTTGCTTTAACACTCTGTCTCATTGTTAAAACAGTGCTTGGCTTCTGCAGCAACCTTCACGGGAGAAAACAGTGTTCCCGCAATTCAGGCTTAAGAAAGTGGGATTTGGGATTGAACGTTATAACAGGGTTTGTACACACTTCTGCACGTGGAAATTAAGTACTTTTAAGAACCATCAATGAAAAAATTAAGGACTTATATCACACAAATAGGAAATGAATAAACTAAAGCAATTATCTACACATAAACTTCACTTTTGCAATACCACTTTTGTAAATGTGTAAGAATAAAAGAAATCTGTAAATAGGATAAGTTACTATTAAACATAATCTAATATTTAACTTACTTATGAAACAAATTCAAGAATAAAATTAACTTCAAAAATTTTTTCAGGTAATTAGCATTAAATCATAAAATTTCTAAAAACATTTATATTTTACACTTATAAGAGACCCATTAGTTTAAAGAAGATTAGTGGCTCTTTCTTTAAATTTTACTAACAGTAAGCTTTATATTGATTCTTTCTTTTATGCCTCATTTCATCATGTACTCACTTGGTCCAGAGGTATATGCAACTTTTATATTGAGTGGCATAATTTAAACTGTGAAATAAAATAATAATCAGGACAAACTCATAACAGAAGCTTGGCTGTTGCTTGCTTAGAGACAGAAAGCCACTGATCAGAACAGATGTGAACACCTGATTTTGATAAGTGCTGAAAGCTAGTTGCACTTTGTCTGATCCAGCTAGTGTCACAGTTTCGTGTAGACCTGTTTAAGTTGTAACCCAGTTAATATACACAATTTAATATAAAGTTCCAACAAGCCACTGCAGTACCAGAGATGATAGGTTGTTTTGCATCATTTTAAGGTCTCGCATAACTGTTGTATACACTATAAGGGTTAAGGAAGTGTGATTCGCGATTGAATGTTATAACAGGGTAATGAAATATGCACAAGATAATTCCCTTTAAAATGTATAGATAAGTTCTAAGAATCGGGAGTTAATTACAAATAATTAAATTACATAGTTATATATTCTTAGTCATAACAGATTTACGTTGTTAAAATTTTTTCTCTTTCGAAAAAATATTGTTGTGAGCGTACGGGTTTGTAATAGATTGAACGCACAAGTCAAATAACAGGTTAATAAAATTTTTTTATCAGAACTCTGGAATTTTCCACAGAAATACTTGTACAAGTGTTCACAGTAATGCACAGTATAATCAGTGGTTACACTCAAACTACTAAGAATGTCAAACACAACGCAATGCGCATCTAAAGGGCAAGTTAACCCAGATATCTTAGTTCACATGGAACTAAACAACTCGCAACAGCAATAACTAAGCAACTGATCTCAGATGCTTTCTCTTGCGGTTTTTAAGTTTTCAAACAGCCACAAGATATTTCTAGTACTTTCTGCTTCTCGAAATTACTGGAAAGCAATAAGAGGGCAGAATTACAGTTACAGCTAAAATAGTGGTCAACTGCATTTATTCAATTTCAATATATATTACAGTGATACAGAAGCCGGACAAAAATGTCGGCAAATATGGCAACAAAATAAGTCACCAAAACCATTATCAGCTTCAAAATAACTTGCCAAATTACCGAGAAATGTATTGCCCCTGTATTCTTACGTTTCCAGCACAGCTTTCACTTAAAATTTGTTTCAAGATATATGACAGAGAAAAATACAATTTTACTTATGATTCTATTAAAATTACCTATCTAAGTGCAAAATTTGTAACATTATCCATTAAAAAAGTACTACGAACATTTTACAGCAGTTATAATTTATGATTTTGATTCTAAAATGATATTAATGTAACTATACAATAAAGGCTATAAAAACTTTATAATGGTCATCAAAATTCAAGAAAAGCGAGAAAAATCAGTGTTACAACCATTGCTCAATACTATAATTATTTATGTTAATTAAATACAACTGAATACAAAAGTGCACTTTAGCGCATAAATAAAAAATCTGATGTGTACACCATATGACTTCCTTGTACAGAATATTAAAGTATACGCATTTTCCCCTGCCTATCATTTAAACTTATTTCCTCGAATTTCATTAGAGATATATTTCTCATATAATTAATTCAGTTCTCGCTTTGCGACTAGGCAAAAATACATAAAAACTCAAAATATCTTCATTAAAAATTGAAAAATATAGAAAAACATAAAATACCAAATACAGTTCAAACAATTAAAAAATTCTTTTAGGATTAAAATCACAGTTTCTATGCAAAAATAAGCAATTTGGCAGATTTTTCGGCACACAAAACTGAAAGTTTACTTTTGGTGTCACTTGGCAAAAAGACACTGAAGGCGTAAAAACAGACTTAATTTGTTGTGGATGCTAGGCTGAATCAATATATGGGATAATTTAATAACTTAAATTCCAGAATGCATTAAGCATGATTTAATTCACAATAATAAAAGAAGACGTTATCTTTGTTGTTGTGAAGCTTAGTTTCTCTAGATTGGCAACAAATCCACTATTCTGCTAAGTTTCAAATGCAAAAAAATATGGCTGCTACATTAAACAAAAATTAGGCTTAGCTGCACTTAAACAACTTTTAAATTGTTGATAATTCTATAATTATTGCACGCACTTTAACTACTGGTAAAGGCATAAAAACCTTAACTGGAAGATCAGAACAACATAATTCAATCATTTTTTAAAGCAAAAAATGCACAATTTGCAAACATATAAGAATAAAGAAACTGAGCTCAGTGAGCGGAGTAACAGAGTGGATATATATATATATATACTTTTGGTGCGGCCGATTGCAACCAAAATGCGAGGTGCACATCTACATGTTATAGCAGTCCTGTACACAAAATTTCAGCATTCTGAGGTTAGTCGTTTTCGAGTTCTGTGAGATACATACATACGTACGTATGCACAGACACCATAAAAAAATCTCTTCAGAATCCATTACAAAGCATGGACTCTGGCATCATTTGATGGAATAAGTGTTTCACTTTGCTATTTATTCAAGTAAGTTGACAGCTCCACAGTTATCAGAATATGAAGAATTTAGTCTTGGTAGAAGTGTGGTGATAAATTTGCTTAGTGTTGGTGAAACTTCTGCCAATCATGCTATTTACTTCGATAACTTTTTAACAAAATTTCATCTTCTTTGTCATCTAAAAAATAAAGGTTTAAGCGCTACAGGAATAACTCAATGATTTCCAATATGAAGAGGAAAAAAAATTTTGTCCAGTGGAACGATTATTACTGGTGGACATTATTTACTAATTACATTGATGTATCCTTGTTAAATGCAAGGAAAATATCACGACTTTCTACTACTGGATATAAAAAGTCTCTTTTAAATTTCAGACGAGAGATTACATCATTCTTTTTGCTAACTCCTATTGAGAGGGTAGAATTAGCCAGAAGTAGATCAGCAACAAGAAGGCCTAGTAAATTCAGCATTCAAAAGCCACTGCATAGAGATGGTAGACATTTTATTGTAAGTTCAAAGATAACAGATTTCCCTGTAAAGAATGCCATATCCAGTCTGTTTATTGATACAAAGTGCATACTTGCCAACCTACGACACTCAAAAATCGGGAGAATTTTTTTAGAAATCAGGAGATTTATTTTCAATGAGAAAAGGATTTTTAAATGATAAAAATAAATTTTTTTAAATAATAAACTGACTTTAAATCGTTACTAATTAATATCTGAAAGTTCAGTTACTAATTCTTAAATGCAAACAGTACATTTTGCATTAAAAACTTTTTGGTCTTTTGTTTCCATAGAAAAAAGTAACTTTTCGTTTTTTTCAATAGAACTCATGTTGTCCTTGTATACGAACATATTTCAGAACATCGGCCCTTTCACTGTGCAAAATTGAAGAATCGCAGTGACAAACGATACATATCGCAAATGCATTGGACGTTTCCATGAGGAAATATTAGAAGAAAAGTCATCTGTGTACGATTTTTGAAAGTACCTGAGTATTTTACCTTTTGCGCAAACATAACTAATACAAAATATCATAATTTCTTAAACCATTTCTCAAAAGCACGTGCGTTCACACAGGTTAGCGACAAGATAAACAAAATAAGAACCTCGATCTTGCTTTGTGCTCATTGTCTAATATATGTCAGATGACACGCAGTGGCACTCTATACTTATTGGAGAAACTGAATGTGACGTTTTCGGACACGTATTCTCACTCACAAAGCAGAAACTCGCCATAATTGCTCACTGATGAAACTACTTTGGTTTTCTATGTAGTCTGGAGAGAAACCAGACGCTTTCAGACACCCTAAATCACGTTTTGGGTAATGCAAATAACGAAGTATTATGCCAAGCTACATAAAATTGTGAGAAATTTTAAAAATAAGAAAAAGTCGGGAGAAAAATATTGTAAATCGGGTTGGCAGGAGAACAGTCAGAAATCGGGAGAGTTGGCAATTCTATGTAATGCAGCTTTACGTCATGATTGTGGTGAAGCTTTTTATGCTTGAATCTTTCAATTAAAAATAATTTGTAAAAGAAATACAATGTAAATTTTAATATTAAATTAATTACAAGTAAATTGATTTGTAGATTTTTAAAACATTATACAGCTAAAAAGTAATCCAATGCTCCACTCAAAGAAAACTTTGCACGAGTACAATTATACTCACTAAGCATCCGTATTCTTATTCCGCTGACACTGCATGAACATAACATTTGATTTTTCTACACGTAATAGCATTTTTTAAATTTTCAGTAAAAAATCGTGTTATAAATACTTAATTTAAAAGTTATTATTTGTATAAGAAAAAAAAACATTCCTTGTAGTTTTGGTAGCTAATGAGTTATAAGATGTTCAGAAAACAATGACCAGACTCAGAGAGTATTCTGAAAGATAATTCTATCAAGTAATCAGACAGTTGCATGAACATTCCAAGCATTATACAGATTAATAAGACTTATGCATAAGGAAGGCTAAGAATTTTTTTTTTTCAACTACCAATTTTAAACAAACTTAGTCTTAAAGTTTTATAAGATACACTATGTATATTGGTAACCCATCATAAAATGAATATTTCAATTAAAAGGAATGAAAACTGCACTCTTTCTAATCCTGGTAACAGAATTTGGAATTTCAATATTTATATGTGATGCAAAAGACAGAGTGAAATCAAATTAAAAAAGAAAAATCAAGTTATCAACCAATTTTTGAAGGTAAGAAAACTGAAATAAAAAATAAATCAAATTTCATTTCATTAACCACTTCACCATCTTACAAATCTCGAATATTTGTTTCTTTCCCCTCCCTCCATAGATAAACTTCTCAGCATCTGAAAAGGCCTTACAAATGTTTCTTTTCCCCTTTCACAGGCTGTCAAGACTATTTTTAAAAAATCACCACCTTATCACACTCAAAGATGTTCAATATAATCTCCCTACCCAGAAAAAAAAAAATTGTGTTCTCTAGTTCCTTATCTGAAAATTAACAAAGATAATCCCTTAAAGACACACTTTCAAATGGGCAGTTATCCACAGCAATGCCAGATGAAAACAGGCTGTAAGTTCATTTCTATTTCCCATACTTTTAATTGAAGCCTCCTTTATGCGATCGAGATACAACCCCTCTGTGCAAAGAACATGACCGAATAAGACACCAATCACCTCTTTTAATTTTTGCTGCACTCTGGGCAGTTGTGAAACAGGAAACAACAAGTCTCTCGGAAGTAACGATCAAGGCTACATTAAATCCCCGAGTGTGTATCGTTGCTGATGTTGGATGAAAATTTTCAAATCGACAAGTCTGTCTAAGGCGAAACGATGAAGTGGTTAAGTATGTGCTATGCTGCTGAATTTACATCTATTTTATTACAATAAATATGTAAGAATGAAAAAAATTACAGATAAGTCTGATTTATCAAATAACTTACCCTCTGGAATTTTTTCACTTGGATACAAAAGCTTATATATGTCAATAGCATAATCGATCATTCTCGTGTTTTTCACAATTTCAAGTTTCCCAAGTAAGAGTTCTCTTTCATCATACACCTAAAAAAAAAAAAAAAAAGATTTGAAAACTAATCAATATAAAAATTGTAATTTAAGTCTAAGAGATTCTATTACTACATATAATTCCTGTCCCATGGGTCATCTGAACTTACTCAAAAAGAAGTTCAAATCAAAGCGCATTTGCTTCTCATTATTTTCTTACTACTGATCGGAAGTAACCTTGATCAAAGTGGATGTATAAATATGGCATCTTAGCTCGTATCTTATAACTCTAGCATGTGATGTGGATTTTTTTTTTTTCTTTTTTGGTGCTGGGAAAAGAGGACTCAAAAATTCATTTTTGTCACATGCTCTTTTGATTTAAAAAAAAGTCTGATATGGAAACCACATGACTTCCTTGTACAGCCTTAAAATGCAATTTTTGCTGAACTTGATTTAAACTTAGTTTCTCAAATTATCCTAACTTAATTAGCCAATCCCTGAAGGCAAGTTGAAAATGACATATTTTGAAATTAAATACCTTGTTCAAGTCATAATTCTTGTACTATTACTTTTTCATAATGAGTACAAAATATTCCCAAATGTAAGTATAGAGGGCGGGAGACTGCATTAAAAGTTTGATTTCATTATTTGTCAAAAACAATTTTTAAAAAAATTATATTACCAAAACATGAATACTTTCATCATTTAAAATACTTCTTTAACTGGAAGTATATGACTACGACCGATGACTGTGAAAAAAAGGCAGGGTAAGGGGGGATGGATATAAACATGCTATCAAAATTAAAGAATAATGACAGAAATAAAAAATAACTGATACTTAAAAATTATTAATCAATATTTGTACAAAAGCATTAGATAACATGAATTACAATGTTTGCCAGTTGATTATTTGCAAAATATTGAAAGTAAAATAAAAAATTTACAGAAATTGGAAATTGAAAAAATGAAGTTACCTCGGACAAATATGCATACCTAATACCTTGATTTCATAGACATGCCAAAGCGTTGATCAAGTCTTGTGGAATAACATGCGGCTCTACTTAAAAGTGCACTCCTGGAGGGTCCAGTCTGAAATTTGGCACCCTAAGGCCATGCTCAATTGGGTTTAAGTTAGGTAAGATGGCCAATCCATTCGAGTGATATCTTCCGTTTGCAAGTATTCTGATACCACATATGCTCGAAGAGGTCGAGCATTATTGCCCCTTAGCAAAAACTTTGTGCTAACAGAGCCCCTAAACAGCCTAACTTGGGGTTTACCTACCTTGTTCACATATCTCCGAGGGGTTACAGAATCTGCTTGAAAAATATGCAGCTCGGTGTGGCCATCTGTCACAATTCCTCCACAAACCATTAAATCACAGTCACAGAAACAAGATACTTCATGGATAAGGTAAGGAAAATCTCATGCTTCTTCCTCTCTCGAGATCGAAACATTGTTGAGAGTATATCTGGACTCATCAGTCTGAATTATATCTGGACTCTATTGAACATAATGGGTCCCTGTAGAAGCTAGAGTAAGTGGAACACAAACAATTGGTTTTCTCACATACAGTCCAACCTCGTTAAGCCAATTGTTACAGCAATAGAACAGTTAATTCGAGTTCCTATTACAGACTGAAAGCCTAAAACCAAATCCATACTTGCCAACCTACGACACTAAAAAATTGGGAGATCTATTTTCACCGACAAAAAGACTTTTAAATGATAAAAATATATTTTTAATAATGAATTAACTTCAAACCATTACTAATTAATATCTGAAAGTTCAGTTAGTAATTCTTAAATACAAACAGTAAATTCTGTGCTAATAACTTTTTGGTCCTTCGTTACCATAGAAAAAATTAACTTTTCGTTTTTTCAATAGAACTCATATTGTCCTTGTTTATGTGTACGAACATGTTTGAGAACATTGGCCCTTCTACCATGCGAAATCGTAAAATTGCAATAACTAACTGTGCACATCAGAAATGCATTACATTTCCTTGAGGAAATATTAGAAGGAAAGTCATCTACCTGTGTACGATTTTTGAAAAGTACCTAAGTATTTTACCTTTTTCGCAGAAGTAACTAATACAAAATATCATAATTTCTTAAACTATTTTTCGAAAGCAAGTATTTTCACAGAGGTTAGTGACAAGATGAATGAAATAACAACCTTGATCTTGCTTTGTGCTTTTTGGCTAATATAGATGACACGCAGTGGCACATTGGAGAAATGGAACATGATATTTTCGGGCATGTGTTTTCACTCACAAAGCAGAAGTGCACCATAATTTCTCACTGATGAAACTACTTTAGTTTTCTATGCAGACAAGAGAAAAACCAGGTGCTTTCAGACACGCCAAATCACTTTTTTGAAGATGCAAATAGCGAAGGTGTTAAGCCAAGCTGAATAAAAATCGTGAGAAATTTTAAGAATATGAGAAAGTCGGGAGAAATACACTGTAAATAGGGTTGGCGGGAGAACGGTCAGAATTCGGGAGTCTCCAGCATAAGTCGGCAACTCTGCAAATCTATTGTAATCGCTTCGTGGTTTCTTTGAGCCGACAATGACAGAAAGCTATCTTCTAACATAATTGTTACTATGGGACAGGCTGTCCAACTAACTAATCCAGCACTTTAAAAGCAGCTCCAAATTCAATATGACACTTTGAGGGATATCCACATCTTGAACGACCTCCATTTGTGTTTGACCTCATTTGATTCGACCAATGAATTGCTGCTATTGACCTTCACTTAAATGATGCCTTTAAGTCATAACTATTGAATACTGATCCCTCTCAGAAACCACATTCACTTTAAACAACACAACAGACTGGAATTCCAACATGACTCCATTCCGCACCACATTGTCAATCACCGAATCTGTATACTTCCAGTGCTAACTTATATACAGAAGTGCAATTGGAAGCACTTCTGCAAAGGATCCGGTAAATATAAAAACCGCCAAAAATGGCGATAAGAATTCAAAACTGGTAACTCGTGGAATTCGTTTGTCCCCGTCTGCGTTTTGCCGCTAGCTAGCGGTGCGTCAGTACAGAATGAGGTTGTGATAGTGATATATTTTTTATATATTTTAACAATTACTTTTCAGAAGATACTTTTTAGTGTTTATATATAATAGATGACTAGAATGAAATAAAAAGTATTACTAGTTCTCTTAGAGGACAAAATAGTTTATATATTACCAGAATCATCAAAGTTAGCAAACCATTGCTTTGTGTAATAATCAAAGTTTGAATGAGTATTGAAAGATAAAATGTATAATATTCTAGCTTTATTTACAATGCTAGTCTAAAGGATTTGAATATTACTGAAGATTCATTGCCAAATTTATTATGAAAAAGGCAGTTGTTTCAAAATAAAATGCTTTAAGCTATCAACAAGTAAATTCAAAAAAACAACTTTGCGTTTGAAACATTTGAAAAACTGCTTGAGTAAAATGAATGGGCCCAAATGCGGTTTAGGGCACTGCTTGGCGGCGATTGTTTTTGAATGAGCAATAAACGCGCCATATTTTGAGGATATCGAATACTTAATGAAAAAGACAACAAGTCCCCGACAATTTCCGTAAGTGCACAGTTAAAAAAAGGCCCTTTTCAGGGTCATACAAATTTAATAAAAGAAATATGAGGTATTGCTAAGCCTAAGTATTACTATATACACTTTAATTTATATGCTGTGTCATGTTTAACCTATTAATGTTATGTCTTTTTCTGCTAACTTTAATTTATAAGCCTTTAATATGTATCTTTAATTTATATGCTTTAAATATAATCAAGTGAACTGTACACCGCTAAAATCATGGCCGATTAACCGGCGAGTAAATACGCACCGCCTCCAACGGATCCTTTGGGGAAGAAAACCCTTCCTTTTAATTAAATCGATGAAACAAAGAGATTTCAATTAAACGGAAGAAATTTATGCATATCCCTTCTTACATGATACCATACAAATTTACAACCAACAACTGAAATTTAATGCATTTACCAGTTAAAATTACAATTGGAAACACAAAAAGTTTTACTCACTGCACAGTAGTAATAGATATAAAGTTATTTCCGACAACACCCGCACATCAAAAATCAATTCCAAACACCGGCGAACTAAAGTAATCAATTCTTCTTCTTCGTTGTGGAGTACGGCTTTCTATGAAATCACAACAAACAACAAAACGTAAGGTAATAAAATTCCCTACATTCAAATATTACCAGACAGACCAAATAAACACACGTTTTGTTTCTCTCTTCTAAGTCTTTCTGCCCGCAAGGCAAAAATCCCAGTTATTAAATATTATGAACGAGCTACAATTCCGCAAATCGGAACCCGGAAGTGTGTTGTACGTCATCAACGGAAGTGTTCCTACGTCATCATTACATTATATCTGCTGACCAATGACATACGAGCAGGGTTAATATATCTCTAACAGTGGTTGCCTTAAGCAGTGCCGTAAACCGCATTTTCACCAATGAATGTTTTAAATGTATTATTTAGTAATGAATCCATTTATCTATTATATGTACAGTAGCACTCATTATTAGATACAATTTTGAGGATATCGAATACTTAATGAAAAAGACAACAAGTCCCCGACAATTTCCGTAAGTGCACAGTTAAAAAAAAGGCCCTTTTCAGGGTCATACAAATTTAATAAAAGAAATATTAGGTATTGCTAAGCCTATGTATAACTATGTACACTTTAATTTATATGCTGTATCATGTTTAACCTATTAATGTTATGTCTTTTTCTGCTAACTTTAATTTATAAGCCTTTAATATGTATCTTTTAATTTATATGTTTTAAATATAATCAAAGTGCACTGTACACCGCTAAAATCATGGCCGATGAACCGGCGAGCTTGGCGAGTAAATACGCACCACCGCCAACGGATCCTTTGCGGAAGAAAACCCGTGCAATTTTGCGTTCAATTGTATTTAATTAATATAAATAACTACAATATCAACAATTAACTCAGGGGCCATATTTTTCTCATTATCCTTTAATTTCCATGACCAGTGTATAAATAAATATAAGCATAAATTAAAAAATATGTAAATCAGCTTTATAATTTAATATAATAACCTCTTTTAATTCCTCATTTTTAATTTTGGTATTTCCGCTCTGTATTCTAAAAGTAGTAATAACTTTTTTGAACTGAGCCATTTCTAAATTAATCTACATCACATAGCTTGCATAACGCTGATGACATAGCTCATTCGAAAATTTTGAGAACTGAACCAAAACTTTCTCTTGGTGACCTTCCATATTGGATAATTGAGCACTTTAGCTTCTACATCTGCTGCCACTTCGACGCTGTTTCCCTGTGTTCTCTTCCCATTGCAACAGTATAAAAAATGTAAATGTTATCGAAATAAGCACGATTAGAGTGCCATGAGAATTAATAAGCACGATTAGAGTGCCACAAATGTCAATTTAAATAAAATGGAATTTAATCCACCTCGACTGCCAACTTTCCTAGTCATTACGGCTTCAATATTTTAGCATTTTATGCAATTAGAATTCTTCCTTTTCTATATGGATCTATGATCTATCCTCTCTACATTACGCACAATCGCTGTTTTTACATTTCAGCATCTCAGTGTTCCACTTCAAAACTTTCTAAAATTCGTTTTTATTATATATATGATAATTTCATAATATGACAACAGAACTAATTAGGGAAGGCACCAATTAGTTTTATAATCATGACCGGAGTGGTGACAGATATGCCAACTGCATCATACATGAAATTTTGGAAAACCACAAATTGCTCGATAATCACAACATATGCTTCTTTACAATTAAAAGAAATGTCTCTTGGGTAAACACTGTAGTCATACATGAAACTTAGACATCAAATTATACACAACATTATAATAACTGGTAAGACAGTAAGTGGGGATATTGCATAATCTAAATACGCTCCTTGCAAAGTTTGAAAAGTATAGTATATAAGGTTTATGTTATTTACCCCATTACCTTATTATTTGATCTATACCACCACACCACACTAAGAGTAATACACAGTTCTTAAAAGCTAGACGAGAAGATTGACAGTAAAGCTGACCTTCATATTTTTTTGGCCAGCTTTGTGAACTGCTGCCTTTGGCTAGCCGAGTATTTTTGTGCATGCAAAAAACCTTCATATGCTTTTGCTTTGCGAATTTCTAGACTAAAATTATATTAAATTTTAATTTACATTTTATGCAACAAACAAAATGAGCTAAGTGGTAAATATCAGTTGATGGCGGTAGTGAATTAAAATGTAAATACTATTAATAATAATTACACACAAAATTTAACAGAAGCGTATTAATAACTATGATGGTTTTAAATCTTTTGCAAATTTACATTTTCGAGCATTCAGCAGAGTTTGGGGAACTTAAACCAATATTCACACAGTACTGAACACATAAAAATCCGGCAAAATGATCACACATATTTTTCAAAAAATAAATATTAAAAGAAATCAAACCTGTTTAACAGATAAGAATTCAAGCAAGGGAAAAACTAAATGCCTATCTAAATAAACACTTATTTTCGACGTTAAGTCCCACTGAGCCATATTTTACTTTTCTCCTCGTTACTCAAAAACAACACCACGTCCAATATGGGGGTAACCAAACGTTGCCACATGTCAATACCAAATTTTAACTTTTTTTCAAAACAAAGTAATAAAAAATATTATTAAATTAAATTGTCTATTTTATTTTGAATAACATTTTAAACATATTATCATGTGGTCCACCAGCTGTAAATTCGCTGAATATTAGTAGTATGATTTTAGGCATGGAAGCTTTCGTGGTTTAACTAGGTCTCCTCCCAAAACTCGTGAGATTTGCTTGGATCGAAAAGTGACGCTACACATCGACTGGAATAGGACATCGTCAAGGGGCCCATTAAAAGGAACTTTTAGTTCATGGATGCTCTTAAAAGATGACTAAGTAAAAATTCAATTCCTTCCATTTCTTTCAGATTTTTAAAATTAGACATATAGGAAGTTATTTATTTATTATAGTTTTTTTATTTAAGTTTATTTTATTTTGTCCCGAATTTTCTTTCTGGCCTTTTGAACTCGCACAAAGTGTGTGAGATTCAGTTTTACTCTCCTTTGAAATACGAAATTACCCCCCTTTCTATATACCTTTCCTTCGCGCCTAAGCTTGATTTTTCGCCCATCGGTGCAGAAAGACTTAGCGGGTGCAAAACAAGACATCTGTCTTCTTTGTCTGTCTGTCTGTACTTTACCTCGTGCACGGAGTATACTCCGTGACGCATGTACCTAAAACGTACTCGCTGTACCCCCTGCTGAGTTTCAGCTTAACCGCTATTAGTCAGTTTAAAGAAAAACGTCATCTTCTGTTAAAGCGAAGCGTTGTTTACATTGTAGATTATG
>KK116495.1:0-31965 GCA_000611955.2 Stegodyphus mimosarum
TCACACTCACAGCCCCATTCAACAATTTAACCTTCCAGCAAGACGCTTTGATCATGTGCACTTGGTTGGCCCATTGCCTCCTCCAAATGGTTACACTTACTTGTATTGATCGGTACACAAGATGGACTGAAGCCCTTTCTATTGAAAATATATCCGCTGAAACTGTAGCTCGAGCATTCATCTCCCAGTGGCTTTCAAGATTTGGCATCCCTACCACCATCACTACTGACCAAGGCCGACAATTTCAGTGTCACTTGTTCGCATCCCTCACCTCTCTTCTTGACATTCGCCATATTCACACAACACCATACCATCCATCTGGAAATGGGACGGTGGAACGCTTTCACCGATTTCTCAAACAAGGTCTGAAGTGCCACAGTAGCACACACTGGACAGAAGCCTTACCCCTAGTCTTGCTTGGTCTTCGCACAGCATTCAAAGAAGACATTGGTAGCACTTGTGCTGAAATGTTATATGGTGCAACCCTCCGTCTGCCAGGTGAATTCTTTCACCCAGAATCTACTCCAGTTATCGACCCTCCAACATTCCTTCAACGTTTACGTGAGACCATGAGCAATATCTCGCCAACCCCAGCATCTTCGCATAACCAGCCAAGCTATTTTGTACATCCTGCGCTTGAGACATCTTCGCACGTATTCGTGCGCAACGATGCAATTAAGCCAACTTTAACACCTTCATATGATGGTCCATTCAAAGTTGTCAAACGAACACCGAAACATTTCACCATTATCTGCAATGGCAAACAATCAGTGATTGGAATCGATCGTCTCAAACCAGCATTTCTAATGCAGGATCCAACAACTTCCTCATCAACATCACTCCCGGAAGAAAGCTTACATCCCATTAAACAGCAACCTAAAACTACCAGATCTGGAAGAAAGGTTAAATTTAACCCTAAGTACTTATAACGTACCGATGGTACTTGGGGGGGAGTACTGTGGCGTTCCGACAGATACTTCAACTTCTATTCATGAGATGGCGCCACGTGTAAAATCCAGTTCTGAATCGGAGCAGCAAAGCGACGTCATTACTCACTCAGACTCCTGGTCAGACAACTGTACGCGACGGTAGCATGAACTGTGCTCCGAGCTCTGCGTTGATCTCTGCAATGTAATTTAACTGTAATTTAGTATTTAATATATTCTTTTGTTATAGGAGATTGTCTACACTTAATTTCTTTAATTATATCATGCATTAAGCACACGACCACCAAAGGGGGATCAGTGTCCAGGCTTCTAAAGAAAAATCTTAACTCAAATGAAAAAGTTTTACTACAAAGTTTGGAGTGATGAATGGATATCTTCAGAGAAAAAGAAAAATTTATTGACATCCATTGATAATAACAGAAAATTTATGTTGAATGATATAGATGTTAACCAATTCTGAACTGGACGTGGTCGCTTTCCTGAGTACCTTTCTCGTTTTAAGTTACAACAGAACTCGCAATGTTTAATTTGTGGAATTTCTGGTAACGCTCACACTTTTTACAACAATGTGTCTTAACAGATTATATAAGAAATAAATATCCTGATTATATTAATATATGAAATTTTCCGATTGAAAATTATAATAAGTTCTTAATTATATGTAAAGAGCTTGTGGCTACTATTAATTCAAATAAAAATAATATAGGTATCTCGGGTTGGGGACCGGCGGTCACATTTCGGTGAATTTTCCTTTTGATTTATTGTATTTTATTTTATACAACTTACTCTTTTTAATTTTCGGCTTTGCAACTGATTAATGTGTTTGATGTTTTTAATATTTTGTTTAGTGTTTGGTGTTTTATAGGTTGTATTGTCCTCTTCCTTCACTTTTGAGTTTCCTTATTAACATAGATTATAATTATTTAATTATTTTATTTTCTTCTTTCTATCCTTTTGTACCGTCTATCCAGTAAATATTTGGAAAAGTTTCAACATACTTACTACTGGATGTATTTTATTGTTTTTTTTTTAGTTACATTATTTTAACTTTTTAGTTACTCGGATACTCGAGATTTGGTTTCTCGGGGCAGCAGTAGCCGGATCGCTGGTCGTCTTCGTTTGTGAGTTGGAATGGGACGCGGTCCAATGGCTATTAAAACTGGCTTATGCCAGTTGGGTGAGTCGGGCTGCGCCCCAGTATTGTACCGCCCCATACCATAATACCCAGTGTAGGACCAGTGTAGCGGTGCAAAACGCAGCTGTTCAGCATCCTCTCTCCACTATGTCTCCACACTGGAATCTCACCATCGTGGTGTTGCAGACAGAAGCGTGACTCATCAGTAAAGACAATTTCATTCCATTCTGCCGTCCACATCCTTCTTTCATCGCACCATTGGCGGCGGAGACGTCTGTGGTTCTGAGTCAAGGGTAGACGAAGCAATGGACGTCTTGCGGACAGACTACTCTGCTGTAAACGACGTCGAGTGGTACGCGCAGACACTGGATGATGCGTTACAGACTGACTGTGCTGTGCTATGGTTCGGGATGTGACTGAGCAATCCGTCACTGCCATGCGCACAATGTTCTTGTCATCACGTGAAGATATTGCTCTTGAAGTGGTGCACTGAGGTGGATGCGATCAAACACGTCCGTCCGTCGGACCCTCTTGCATCCAGCGGTCACATATCCGCATTACAGTTGTTTGGTTTCGTCCAGCAAGACTACCGATTTCCTTGAAAGATAATCCACACTCTCGGTAGGTCACTATCCTTCCTCTGTCGAACTCGGATACTTGATCAAACGATGATCGCTGTTTACTACGAAGGCATAATTGATCGTTTTTTTTTTTTGAAAAAAAACACAATTGCCGAACTTGAAATCGTCGAAAATTCCAAGCCTTAAATAGTGCTTTGAAGTGGCACCACAGACGCGCGTGATGTGCGTCTGCGCTGAAATTCTAATCATTTGCATACCTCACCTTCGCTAACGCATGTTGTAAATTTCATGTTATTTGCATGCTTCCTTCAGGGTGTTGCATTTACGGTGGCCAGAAGGATATATATAATTCATTATTCATAATTGCTATTTATTTCAATGAGACAATAACAGTTCGATACGATCTTGATTGAAAAATGATAATTTAATTTCATTATTAAATTAAAGATATTTTGGAAATATTTTTAAAATTGATTAGTGTTTGAAATTGAGAAATTAACATTTTTTATTTTATAAACAATGACTATTACAAGAGACGCGCTATTCACGGAAATGACTTTTTGTTTTACTTCAATTTATTCGAAAACGAATTGTTTATCGAAAATTTCGGTCAAGAAAAGAAAACTTACCACAGTTCAAATACGTGAAATGTTATTTTTTGTATTATTAGTAAATAATTAACTTTTATTTAAGCAGAATAATTAGCAACTAAAATATTTTGTTCCAGATTCTAATCTAAGAATGAGTAAAAGATTTGAAAGCGGTGCTTGCAAACGCAAGAAAAAAAATCTACAAGTGTATGATGCAAAGAAGCTAACACCGATTACTGCTTACATGTGTGTGCCATTAGAAGCAACGCAGCACGTTGTAGGTGACGACACCGCAGTTGCACCAACTCAAAGTGAAAATATGGAACTAATTCAAGAGCAACTTACTGGACACGAATATACAAACGAGCCACAAGAAAATAATACGAATATTCAGAATTTTTTTCAGACACCTAATGAGAAACATTACGTTCAAGATGTTGAAAATTTAGACAGTGATGTCAAATATATGTCTGTTGTAACACATGCTGGCTTGTGGACAAATTTATCGTAAAATGATGTATCATATTGGGTATAGAAGGGCCCTTCTCAAGTTCAGTATCACTGTGGACCATTTTAAAAATTTAAGCGAGAACATAAGAATCAAGCCAGATTTTGTACAAAAGCAATTTTTTATTCAACAAAACCCAAGACAAATGTACTCTAGAATGGCTTGTGTACTCTCCCTCAAAAGGCTGCATTTTTTTGCTTTGTTTGTAAACTCTTTCCAAATATTGCATCTTCAGCAACAGCATTACCGTCTGAAGGGTTTAATGACTGGAAAAACCCTGCTATCACTCAGTCATGAAAATTCGGAAAATTATAGGAATACTATGTTGACGTACTTAACAAGAGCAAAAGGGAAAACTTTTAACTACAAAGCTAGAGGAAGAAATAAGAAAAGAACAGCAATGCCGGCGTTACGTTATAGAAAGTGCTGTAATTTGCACTCTTGCAGAGCAAGGCTTACCATTTAGGAGACAATGAAAAGTTTGGAACTCCAAATAACGGCAATTACTTTGGTCTTCTAGAACTAGTAGCAAAATTCGATCCATTTTTAAGAGAACATATCGATCGATATAGAAATACTAGCTCAGGAAAACCTTCATATCTGTCAAAAACTATAAGTGAGGAAATTAATCAACTTATGGCAAATAAAGTGAAAGACACAATTGAGGCAGAGATGAAAAAGGCTGGCTATTTTAGCTATTCAGTAGATTCCACTCCTGACATATCTCATACTGATTAGTTAACCTTAATTATTAGATGTGTCACCTGAAGACGGTTTGCCAACTGAGAGATTTTTAACTTTCCTTGAGCTAAAAGATCACTCAGGGAAAAGCATAACTGATTTAGTATTTAACTATATCACTATTGAACTTGAAATTGATTTCAGAAAATGCCGAGGATAGTCTTATGATAATGCAGACAATATGGCTGGTATATACAATGGTATGCAGCAAAAAATTATCGAAAAAAACAAGTGTGAAAGATTTGTTCCATGCGCTGGTCACTCTTTAAGTTTAGTAGGTCGTTCAGCTGTTGATTGTTGCCTTGATGCTGTTAATTTTTTTGGTGTTGTGAACGAAGTTTAGATCTTTTTTTCGCCTTCCACAAAAAGATGGGCAGTTCTGAAATCATATTTGAAACCTCATTCTAAAGTGCCTAAATATTTATCAGACACTAGGTGGGAGGCACACGCAAAAGCTACAGAAGCTATTTTAGAAAATTACAATGATATCACCGATGCACTCAGTTATTTATATTTAGATAGTAATACAAAGGATGATACTACATTGAGGGCGAGCAATCTTTTAGAGAAGATGGAAGAATTTGAATTCGCGTTTATGCTCCATTTCTGGAATCGAATACTGAGACATTTTTCAAAAGTAAATAAAATTCTTCAAAGCCCTAATATTTCACTTAGTAGTTGTGCAGACTTGTACAGCTCACTTTTGGATATTTTACGTGGAATTAGGGAAGATTTTGATGCACTTGAGCAACAAGCAAAAAAACACTTTGCCAAATACTAAATATAGAACTGCCAGAAGGATAATAAGAAGTAAAAGGCAAGGGAATTACAAAAATTCATCTGACCTTGATGCCTTGGAGAAACTCTCTTCAAGAGACAAATATTTAGGATTAAATCATTTATTCCTATATTAGATACACTAGAATCAAATTTAGAAGAAAAGCTTCTGTTTATGATGATGTAGTGAAAATAATTTCCTTTCTTGCCGATCTTACATTATCAAAGGTAGAACTTCAAAGAGATATTGAGCTGTTAATGCAAGAACACCCATAAGATGTCAACCAAAATCTTACTTAAGAACTATTTCATTTCCACACATATGTGAGACAAATGCATAAGCCTTCAAAAAGTTCCACAGTGTCACATACAAACTTGTATCAAATAATATTCAAAGAAAATATTCAACTGGCCTTCCCCAATGTGGAATCAATCTTATGGCTTTTTCTCAGTTTAATAGTCACTAATTATACCGGAGAAAGGTCACTTAAAAATATCAAAAATCAATTAAGAAGCACAATGACCCAGACGAAGTTGTCTTCATTGAACATTTTGTGCATCAAAAATGGGACCTTCAAAAAAAAAAAAAAAAAAAAAAAAAAAAAAAAAAGGGGGGGGGAAGGAAAGAAAGAAAAGAAAAGATTTTGATGAACATATAAAATAATTCTGCTATTTTGTTTTAAATATATACTTGACTTGACTCAGTTCTTAAATAAAATAGCTATTAACATAACATTTAATGATATACAATTTGACGTTCTCTCTTTTATATATATATGGATTTTGTTTGAATAAAGTTCCATTTTTGGTTTAGTTTAAGACTTAAAATTCATAATAAAATTTAATTTGGTTTAATATTCAATGTATTGAATATATTTAATTTAATTTGATAGGAAATATGATAATTTTTATTGCGTATTTTATTTTCGTAGTCAAAGATTTTCATTATCTGAATTTTGTTTCTTTGTAAATGTTATGTGTTATGTTTGATTAGTTATTGTGACAAATACTATATATGGTACTGAGAATAAATGTCCAAATAAGTGTTCTCGACTTTTTTTTATTTATTATCCATGCCACATTTTTTATAAAGGTTAGTACCAATCACAACATATTTCATTTAGCATATTGATATATATCCCAGTAAGGATGTATTTTATTATCTCTCATGTAATTTACAAACTTAAAAATGGGAGGTGAGGGCCTCATAAGTGGATTAGCCTACGGCCTTTTTTCATCTAAATCCGGTCCTGCCTACACAGTAGTCCTAAAATTTTCATCATTAAAAACTTGTTCTCATAAATTTTTAAGATCTGATAAAGTTAATCCATCATTGACACCACCTTATACTGGACCTCATTTAGTCATTGACAGAAATGATAAGAATTTTTTTATTGATGTAAACGGAAAACATACTACAGTTTCAATTGATTACGTAAAACTTGCTTACCACCTGCCAGATGACATTACTCATATCCCATCTTTATCTCTTCCAGTTTCAGCTCCATTCCCACAATGCTTTAATCAAACGTCTACCACTAAAAGCGGGCGTAAGGTCCGATTTCCAAAGCATTTAGTCACAGACTACATTCCTTGAACAGAAACTTGTACTATATATTAAACGTTTTGTATTATGCATATGTTTCAACTTCACCTATAACCATGAATGGATATTTTTATTATAGTGTATTTCATATTCTAGATGTCACTATTATAGCATTATATAATCATTTCTTGTATATATTGTAAATATGTATTATAGTTTGTAATCGTGACTTCATCACTGGGGGCATACTCTATAGCACTTCATCGTGCAAACGAGAGGCGCCACAATCAGCAAGAGGCACAAATAACCTGTTATGTTTATGTCACATCTTGTCCCTCACCTCACAGCCACTTTTGGCAGGTGCTGTTGGAGTGAAAAGATCGCTACGCAATGCTCCCGGTACGAGTCTCGTTCCTGTGTGCTTAATAAAATATATTCTTATATCAAATGCTGTTTCATTCAATACATGGAGTCAGATAACCAATATCACTTTTAACAGTAATCCACCCTTAATAGCAACCTCCTTCAATTTCTATCACCCCCTAAAATTTTGTCCTCTTGTTCAGATTCACCTTGTATAATAAAAAACTGATACATAGTATAAGAAATATGCATGAAATTAAACAGTAATAGCTTGCTAGTGTATAAATTATGACAAAAGACTTATGCCTAATTATCTGCACAATTTGGATAAACTGAATTATTTAATTAGGATAATACACATAGGTTACATAACAAGTCCAACTTGCTTTTGATTGTAGACACCCTCCGTCATACATTTTGAGATCTCGTACACTTACAATTAAACACTCAAACAGATTTCGCCTCAATGTTGCAAAAGTGCTTTTTGTTTGCAATTTGTTATACCTTAAGATTCAAATCTAAGCTAATCTATGCATGTAATTCAGATTCTGCTATCAGTTATATAATCTGCCTAAAGAGAAATACATTTTACACTACATATAGGAAATTATTTATATTTATGTCACAAAGTGGCCCATGATTTCAGCTCATTAAGCTATTGTGAATCAAGTTAAAGACTTATGAGTGCTTTGCATTTTTAGCACTTCAAATACTTTATAAAATGCATTTAATTATTTCATTCAACTATTACAATTTAAGCAGAGAAGAATTAATTACAAATGCTTTATACTTTTAGCCACTTGATTACATTATAGAACATTAATTAACTTAAAATAAATCACACTGATTATAATTACATAACTGCATATCTTCCCTGCAGATCTCCAATTCTTTCACACATATTTCTTTGCAGGTCTTGCTTGAAACAGATCTTAAAAGTGCTTTATTTGTTCTAATACATTTATTACCACTAGTCACAAATGATAATGCAGAACAAATTAATTTTTATTCTAACTGTACAAAATAAAACTAATTTTTCTAATTTTTAAACTGCACTTTCATATTTAGTATTTTGTCACTATTGATTTCCATAATAATGAAGAGTCCTGTTTAGTGCATATACATTTTCAAGCAATATTTTATCTTAAGTAAATCTTACCAATCTTTCTTACCAATGTTTTACCTTATTTCTCCCATTAACAAATTGCTTATATCCATCCAATTGAGAAATATAAAAATTTTATCAAAGGATTCATACATTATCTAAAGAAAATGAAATGTCTAAACTAATGATATATTTTACTTTTTACAGCAACAGAAAATACCAATTATTCTATATGAACTAAAAATGAGCTATTCATAAATGCATATTCAAAAAACACAGCAAAATTTCTTATATTCCAACATTTAGATGTTTACTGAGATCATTGAATTTTTGTTGACTTTTGTGTGGATTTGTGATAAAAGTATTAAATATATAAAGAAATATTTCAAATTAATACATTTCATGAATATTTTTTTATGAAATCTTCTAATACTTATTCTAAGTAGCGATGTATGCAATGTTAGATTACAATGTTAAGAAACTTTTGTAAAGGTTGATTGCAACTCCTGATTTTCTTCCTAACACTACACTAGGTATATCAGAACAACATGCATTTAAATGATTTTTTAAATAGTTTTTAAACACTCTATATGAACTTAGAGCATTATTTCCACAACCACGTATTCATTCAGTAGAAGCACTTTCTAGTTCGGAATAAAAGAACAAAGGGCTTGCGACATAGAGACAAATTTAACAAAAAATGTAAGTGCCCCACAGTTTATCACTGTACTCATCCATCAATCATATTTGTGTGCAAATAGGTATGTTACATCCACTGTAAATGTTAAAATCTGAATTATGATATAGTAAGACTAAAATTCTATACAGAAATAAGCACTGAATGATCAGTATTACAATAGATATGCAGCTTGACATATAGAAGAAAACAGCAGGTGTTTAGTATACATAAATGCTGGTTTTACTGGAGTGCTCTCTAGAGCAACATGCATATAAAAGGAAATAAGGAACCATATGACTGGTATATGTGGTAAATGAATTTCACATGAAAATGTATTAAAAACACATAATGCTTTCCAGATAGATGAGAAACCACATGCATATGCTCATGTAACATACACTCAAAGGTCACTTAAAAACATACATCTTCATCATACTAATGAAAAAAGGCAAGAATGTGCTCTACGTAATAAATGATTTGCATGCAGGCATAATTTAAATAAGCATGTTTACACACAATGGAAATAAACTATATGAATGTAATGTTTGTAAATAATTGCATACATAAGCACATTAAATAGACAAATGCTTATCCATAACAAGAAATGACACAAATGTGATATTTGTAACAAGTTATTCTCAATTAAATTTAAATTAAAAATAAACAGATTTTTACCCACACTAGTGAGAAATAATAAGTATTTGCTAAATGTAGCAGTTCATTTTAAGTCAACGGTCATTTAGAAAAAAAATGTAAAAATTTACTCTTGAGAAACCAAAAGATTATATTATATGTAATAAATTATCTGCATGCAAGGGTGAACTTAGTTAAGGAGTTTATTGAAAAAACTATGTATTTACAAGAGGATCTCTCTCAGATTTAATCTTCAATTGTGTCAGTTACAAAAGCACTGCACTAACTTCTCTTCTTGTCAAACTTCAGTGACTTCTGCAACACTTCTTTATAATAATCACCATGATGTTATTTCTTAATAACTGTAAAGAAAAAAATATCTAGAATTTACTTTTAGGAGAAACATGTACTAGGAAAAAATTTCTCTGAACTTCTGAAATTTTATTTGCATTTTCAAAAGTGAACACAATGTGGAAACAACAATTGAAGTCAAGAAATTATTCAAATTGGTGTGAATATATTTCCAATTAATTTTCAAACCTAGAACACAACACATTAGAATTTTGAATTAAACTCATGTAAAACACTAATCTGTGATTAAAATCTGTTACAATTTAATGTATAAGGTTCATTGTAAAGGCTGAAATTGTGCAGTTTAAGGATAGTTAGTGAAATGATACAGGAATTTGGATGGAAATTAAGGACATGGATTTCTAAATAGATTGTAAACAATTAGAATAATGGTGGAAAAAACTGAATTAGAACATTAATGGTTGCGTTTAATTAAATGAAGAATTTTTTTTTTTAAATTTGTGTAAATATTTTCATTCAAAATCTAATTATATTGGCTTATCTAAATTCAAATATCACATCCCATTATTTTTATTACATATGATTTATAAGGCAGTTCACACTCTCTATATACTTACATAATTACACAAATAAGATGCCATTATTAATAAATTTACATCTTAACATACAGCCATCACTAATACCGAAAGGCTAAATTTATATATAATCTCTTCTGAATTTTGCAGCACAAGGATAAGGAACACAATTTTGAATTTGAGACTCTTTTTATTCTTTCTCCTATAAAATAGGATATTCGGAGCACAGAAAACTTACTATGTTGAATTTTATGCCATGCTTCTAAGCATGCAATATTAACAACATCCTTCTCTGATAACTTCCAAGTGTCTGATTGAATAAACCTATCGTGGCACATGTGAAAAATCAAATTTTTTGTTATTTCCCAGATTTACATAAACTTGGTCAATTTCCCACTGAAAAGCAATTGCTCAGCTTGCATTAATGAAACATCAAATTCATGGGTTTTTCTCAGGCTCAGAATTTTGCTAATGCAAACAAGCCTTCAGAATTGTTTTAGTATATTTTAAAACACTGTTAATTTTTGTTATTTGACTTCTAAATTAATATTGTTATTTTACCTTAATTAAACACTGCTGTTGGATTTGTGTTGGAAATAATGCATTGTAATGAATTACATGCATAATTTTCTGTTATATAAAAATCATAGCTAATATTTAATTTTTATAAAGTAGTGATAAGTTACTCTACATTTATTTCATTGTAAATTTAATAACACTTACAGTTATTTATCCAAAAAGTCCGTATGTACACAACCATTATCCCTGCAGTGCATGATATAAGTGAATGTCTTCTTACTCATTCACTTTAGCAGCTGTAGTGTCATATGCTAGAAAGATTCCAGCAGATTTTTTCCCAGAGCAAGACTTCACGCAGCCTTGTCCGCATGTACCCATTCTACCTGACCTATAATTGACGGATCCCCCCACAGAGTATTGTTTGGTGTCATAAGGTCCAGACTTCGAGGTGATCGAGGATAAGGGGCTGGTGAATTTGGGGTTCAACATCCTAACCACCAGCCAAGGAATAGTTCATTCAGGCATTCATGAACAGCAAGTGCAAAGTGGGTGGGAGCTCCATCCTATTGGTAGATAACCATGCCATTCATGCCCTGATTCTTCAGTGGTGGAAAAAGGCCAGTCAGTCAACATCTTCAGATTAGTAACCTGAGTCATAGAACCCTCAAAGAACTATAGACCAATGATGTACTCTACAGTCATCTCCACCCAAAGTAAGGCATGTGGAGAACTGTTCTCAATTTCTTTGTGAAAATGTAGGTTTTCCTTGACCTACATGAAAATGTTCCTATCCTGAAAACTCAGATAAACAGTACATTCATCAGAAGAAAAAATACACTTCCAAGTAAGAATCCTTGGAATCGTTAGGCTTCCAACAAAATACTGCATGATTCTTGTTAGTGGTTTAATACATTACAAGTTAGTTCAGCGATGACCACTGGCTGGAATGCTTGCAGGCCCAAGTCCATTTTTACGTGAAGTTGTACTGTTTCTTTTAATTTAATTAATTTTGTAGTTTAATAATTGTCTTTTAATTAATTTTAATTTAATGTTTAAGTTCTACAACATGCTTTCTGCTCAACCTGCAGGTGAACGCATCACCGACGCAATATTTCACTTCAGATTGATGGACGACCAGAATGGAAGACATCTAAAACACTTCTCAGGTAAAAAGTTTTTATCTCCCTAGTGATCAAAATTTGACAACTTGGTGGCTCCTTACCAAACCATTCAGGAAGCATATCCATTACCTGTGTCATGATTTCGTTGTTGTGCTTGCATGAATGGAGTTGCACTCTTGTCACAAAGTGCTGCTCTAAAGTGAAGTTGCAGGTATCTGCAACTGTTCTTCACCAAGTCCAGAAAGGCAAGACAATGAACTAATCAACACAAAGACTTTATTCTCCTCCTGAAGCAATCACGTTGAAATTCATGTGAGGAGCACAGCTGCGATATCAGTCACTGCATTAAAATTTTAAATATCGTACCATCTTACACTGTTACATGCATTTACTTCAAGTGTAAAGGGACTTTCTGGCCACACTGTACATATAAGTGCCTAATTTAAATTATAATAAACTGAATATGAATACATATAAGGGAAATCAAAATAAATGTGAGATTTTAAATCAGCTTGTTCATTATTCTTATCAGCTGTGTTACTGTTAATTACATTACATCCTTCTACCTAGATAACATTTATCCAAATTACCCCCATTTGATTCATACTTGGAAAACGAAAGCAATATTCATTAAACAATTTTTAGAAAATATGTGAAAAGATTACTCTATATTACTGTGTATAATGCACATTTTTAAGGCAAAAAATAGTGTCAAAATTTATGGGTATGTGTTATAGGTTATTATCTATATAAAAATTATAGATTTAAAAATATGAAAAAGATAAGAATAAAAAAATTAGATTTCTACATGTACCTAACTGCTGTTTTTTTTAAAGAAATGACATACCTTATGAACATAAAAATTTTCATTATCGGATAACATGACAAGTTTGTCACATTTTTCTTCTATTACACCTTCAGGCATATCATCGAATTCTATATCATCTTCACCATCTTGTTGTTCTGATCTATAAATAAATATATATATTCCATTAGTATATATAGGTATATTACATTTTTTAAATGACTCTGAATTATGTTGGGTTTAATTTCATTCCACGCCTTTATGCTCCACTCATACATTACTTCTAGACTCACATGAGGCACTTGGTAAAAGTGTGCACATTACACGGAAAATATACTTAAAAAATTTAAAACGTAGTTTGAAATTATAGGTGTGCTTTATATGCCTGAACATATAGTAATTTTTTCAAAAATTCTGAAGTACTGTATTAAGACTGAGATAACTTTCCACTTATTATTTCTAAATATGTAGCTTACAAAAAATTTAAATCAGATACGTGAGTTTAAAAAAGACATTACTCACAATCCCTATTACCTTTATACTATATTACATTTTCTAACCAGTGCAATTATAAAATCTATAACTATACATAAGCATAAAAAAATTTTATGTATTAAAAATGGCTATGTAACCTTCTTTTACATGCTTTCTATCACAAGACAGCAGATTCCATGTAGTTTCTACTAAAACTAGGTACATGAGAATGTTGAGGCCACTGATAAAATTATATTTGCTGTCATTATCCTGTACAATGGTTTCTTTTTTAAAAATTTTTGCTTGTTTTTAATGCACATACTATCAGTAAAATTTTTTAAATTTTCTCATTTCATTTCAACCTTTTTGTGCTGAAGTAATTAAATTCAGGGATATATTCCTTATACTCAGGGAAGTTTTACAACGAACAAATTGAGCTGATGACGAAAATATATTTTTTATCACTGCATCAGTTTGAAGAATGTATCTTTGTAAAGAAAAATCTGCATAAAAGGCAGTGCAAATGCACTGCTTTCTTATTCATAACTACAGCATTTTTTAAGCTAGGTTTCATGGAACACTAGGGTTCCATGGAGGTCAGTCAAGGGTTGGGTGAAACTTGTGTGCTTTTTTTTATTACATTCAAGAAAGAACTTACAGAAAGAAAAAAAAAGGTCTATATTAAATTATAAAAACAGAATAAGAGTTAATCCTCATTTTATTTGTATAGTTGATGCAAATCCGACAATCTGCTGTTTGTAAGGCGCTGTCGGGACTATTTTTGGTACTTTACAGCAGCCGTACTGGAGAGTCCTCTGGAATTCCGCTATTGACAATTCTCAAGCTCATTTCTTTATTGTTCGTTGCACATGGGAAATCCCAGAAATATAGAAATCATGAAAGCAGTGCTGCTGAACTTTGATAGCTGAACGGGATGTGGTACGTTTGTTTACATCCACAGCATGATATCTTGACAGCAGTTCGGTAGTACTTCCACTCACGACAGTTCCGTATAAATAAAAAATATTTGAAAAAATTGACAGTAGTTTTTTTACTTGTTAACAGAATAAAATCAAATTATTTTTTAAACTTTTTTTTCTATAGTAAAACTTGTGAAAACACTTAACTCAAGTTAAAAGCATTCTGAGAAAAGTATAGCACTTAATTCTATTTTGAATGAAATGCTGTTTAAAAATGCATTCTTTCACATACTTAGAACTCAGAAATTCTGTAGAAAAAGAAAATATATACATTTATACTTATATTTACAATGTAATTAGGTAATGTTAACTTATTGATCTTAAAGCCAAGTCACTGAATGTTTTGGTCATCAAGACAGATGTGTCACTGCTTCACAAGCTACGAGAAAAACCAGTTTGGCATCTCCTTCCTACCTCTGTAACCCTTACAAATCATATACAATCCTTTCTTTTGTACAAGTTTTATGTAGACTGTGAGTGGCAACAAAAGAAATGAAAATAGTTGTAGGATGATGTTGTTTTAAAAACAGTGGTTGAGATCTCCATTCGTTTTTGTCTCATCATAGCAACGAGCTCCATTCATTTTTGTCTCCATTTATTTTTTCTCATCATAGCAATGAGCAAAAGAAAATGTGTATTTAATGTTAACCTCCAACAGGAATAAAAATTTTTGAAATTATGTAATGATAGTAACAACGAATCTGTTTATTGCGCACTATGCACTGAAAAATTTTCTGTTGGACATAAAGGAAAGGGCATTATTAAACACTACGTGAAAACAGCTAAACATAGGAGACATGTTATTAATGCAACTAATTCAGCAAACATGAGGGATCTTTTTAAAACCATTCATAGTAATAGCAATAACAGTGATCTGGAGTGTGCTGCTTAAGATGCTACATTTCCATACCATACTGCTAGACACAAACACAGTTTCAAAATATCAGACCGCACATCTAAACTAGTTAAAAAGGTATACGACCCAAAATTTTCATGAGCTAGAACAAAAACCGAGGCAATTATAGCTATTTTGCCTTTTATATTTGATAATGTATTGCATTTTTTGGAAAATATTAATTACGTAACAGTAACCCTGAATACCTCAAACAGAAATGAGGTAAAACTTGTTCTAATTGTTGTAAGATATTTCAACCTACAGGATGGAATTCAAGTTAAACTTTTAAATTTCAATGAAGTGTCAGGTGAAACTGATGAAATTTTGACTCGGTATCTTTTCCAGTGCTTGAAAAAATACAAATTTGAAGAAAGGCTGGTTTGTTATACTGCTGATAACAGTAATTTCGGTGGTGTGAAAAGAAAGGTGTTCAGGAACAAAAATTCTTTTCAAGCATAGAAAATTTTTATAATTCTAATATTCAATACTTAACGAGTTATGGAGAACCAGTTTTGATAAGGTTAATAAGTTTCAATGGAAAAATTTATGATCTGAAATTTTCTAGTCTGATTTAGAAGAGAGTGCACAAGTTGTTAATGAAATTATAAATGATTCCATGATTATTGATGACTTATTTTATAAATGTACATTTTTGAACTATATAATGCAAAACCAAATGGTAGGTTATGGATCAGGTTCTGAACAAGTACCAGATACTACTGAAGAAAAATGGAAAGCAATTTTTAAGGTGTTTCAAAAGACTGATATTTCATTTTGTAATATTTTTAAAATGCTTGAGTCTGCAATGTCTTTGCCTGAGACATCTCCTTTAGTTGAGAGAGTTTTTTCAATTACAGATCATTTGGCGTGCTGAAAGGGGTAGACTTTCAGTATCTAGTGTTAAAAACCTGCTAAATGGTAAACTTAATTCCAAACTTTCTCACTGTTTAAGTACCATATATTTATGTACAGATAATTTTGCAAATATCACAAAATGTTTCTCCAGTACATGCACAAGTTCTTACCCCATCTACAAGTAAAGGGTCTTACTAACTTAGCATCTCTTCAAAAACACAAAGTTTCTATTCTGAGTAGATAAATATGTTTCCTCAAATTATTTTTTCTCACAATAACTTGATACAATCATAACTCATAAGATCTCTCCCTTATGTGAATATGCATGTTTAAATTCCTGTATAAATGCCTTTTTATAGACCTCACACACAAGGTTCTTCTATTACATGAATACATACATATATGCTCATTTATATTAGACTTTTGTCTAAATGATTTGTTACATATTTGACAGAGATTTCAGTCCTGCATGACTAAGCATATGCACATTTAAATTACCTTTTTGACGAAATGCTTTCTTACATACGTCACACACATGAGGTTTCTCTCCTGTGTGAATAAGCTTGCTTAAATCACCCTTTTCACTAAAGGACTTCTTACATACTTCACACACATTAGGTTTCTCTCCTGTGTGAATAAACATATGACTGTTTAAATGACCCTTTTGACTAAATGATTTCTTACATATTTCACACACATGAGGTTTCTCTTTTGTATGAATAAGCATATGTGTATTTAAATTACACTTCAGCCTAAATGACTTCTCACATACATCACACATATGAAGTTTCTCTTTTGTATGAATAAGCATATGCACTTTTAAATTACTTTTAAGACTAAATGATTTCTTGCATACTTCACACATATGAGGTTTTTCTTTTGTGTGAATAAGCATATGCACATTTAAAATACCCTTAAGAATAAATGACTTCTTACATACTTGACACATATATGGTTTCTCACCTGTGTGAAAAAGCATATGGTATTTCAAACTACTCTTGTGACTAAATAACTTCTTACATACTTCACACATATGAGGTTTCTCCCCTGTGTGAATAAGCATATGAATTTTGAAATTACCCTTTTGACTAAATGACATTTTACATACTTCACACACATAAGGTTTCTCTTTTGTGTGAATAAGCATATGCGTATTCAAGTTATACTTAAGACTAAATGACTTCTTACATAATTCACACACATGAGGTTTCTTTCCTGTATGAGTAAGCATATGTTTGTTTAAATTAGTCTTTTTATTAAATGGCTTGTTGCATATTTGGCAGTGATGAGGTTTCTCTTTTGTATGAACAAACATATGCCCATTTAAACTACCTTTCTGAATAAATGACATTTTACATATTTCACACACATAAGGTTTCTCTTTTGTGTGAATAAGTATATGTTTATTTAAATTACATTTGAGACTAAATGACTTGTTACACACTTCACACACATGAAGTTTTTCTTTTGTGTGAACAAGCATATGCACTTTTAAATTACCTTTTCGACTAAATGACTTGTTACATACTTCACACAAATGAGGTTTCTTTTCTGTGTAAATATGGATAGGATTGTTTATGTTATGCTTTTTATTAAATGACTTCTTACATACTTCATGCACATGAGATTTTACTTCTGATTGGGTATGCATGGCAATTTCTTAAAATAGTATTTTTTTCCAAATGATTTGTTACAGATCTCCTAGAATTGTAAGTTAAGCACTATAACCGACAGCCTTGTAATCATAAAACCTGCATCACGATGCTCTACATCAATGCAAATTTTAAAATTTCACTCAAAGTAGTTTTGTGATGTTTCACTTTGGCTTTCAGTGTGTTATGAAAATATTTTTAATCATCTTTATGAAATTATCAGTACATATTACGCAGGTGATTGATATGGTATATAATATATGCATGAATTAAATGCCAGGAACTCTTCAATAAAAACAAATTTATTAGGCTTCACAGAAATATGATTTCTTGTCTGGTTATGAATTAGGGGAATTTATAATTTTTTGAAAACGCGCCGAACTAACACATATTGCGAATTCGTGATTTTTCAAAACGCGCTATCTCCAGTTTATCAAAATGTTACTGCCAGTACACCAGAGGTGAGCAGGCGCTCAAACTTGGAAGGTCATGGTAATAAGCGGCATTTCGCGTCTTCGCTATTACCATTAGGGTTAATAAGTGTTCACAAGCGAATAATACGCTTCGGCGAAATAAAAACATGCACGTAATGTGGAAACCGTTCAAGCTATTAGTAAACAAATGCCCGGATGTTCTAATTCGCCAGAAGGACAGACTTCACAAAGCGAACAGACCTTTTATTCTGGCCGATGCTAGCCTCTTTAGGCTATTCGCACCAAAATTAACCACGCATGCGCATTGGGTTGTCAGTTCCAGATCCGTCATTTGAACTGAATCGAAAAGAACGAATCCTAAGTGCGTGAACTGCCCACATTTCCTTTATTTATTTATATATAAAAAAGGGCAGACTTCTATATTCGCAATGTTTATCGTTTTCCTGGACAGTTGGAATAGTTTAAATGACTGATTTGGGGGGCTACGATCTTGTATACACTTTTTGTACTTCTTATAATACATTTAGATTCGAAGATGTGTTTTACAAAATCAAGATTTTACCTTATTCCTCTCTGAAATTTTTCGTCTTTTATAATAAAGATACTATAGATACTTCACCCTCTTCGATTAATTTGTCAGGAGCTGCTCATTTGGCAACGCTTGAAGCTACAAAATTTAGTTCAATCTCATTTAATAATAAATGAAAATAATTTAGTTCAATCTCAAGTTTTTACTTATCCGTTTTGTTTTTAAATGTATCATCTCGCACACGCACAATTTAAGGTATCTTTTTTATCTGCCGTCGATTCAAGCCAATAACAGTTTCAGTAACAATAACTAGTGCGCATGCAAATTGGCATAAAATGCTTGCACCTGAACTGATTGTGCGCATGCGCTAACGTAGGTGGTGCGAATAGCCTCTAGAAGCTATTCGCACCGTCGGTGCGATTAGCCACTGCGTTTTATTCTAGGGTCTGCTCTCATTGGACAGACAGACAGATGTCTTGTTTTGCACCCGCTAAGTCTTTCTGCACCGATGGGCGAAAAATCAAGCTTAGGTGCGAGGTAAAGCTACATAGACAGGGGACAATGTCGTGTTTTAGAGGAGATTAAAAGGAACGTCGTATATTATATACGAGTTCAACAAGGCCTGGAAGAAAATATGGGACAAAATAAATTTAAAATAAAAAGGCCCAAAGTAGTAGAGAGAAATCTATGTACGTGATAGTATGTGTTTTCCGGGTGTACGTTGTGAGTGGTAAAGGTGAATAGATGAGCCGACGGGGGAAGATATGACTAAAAAGAAAAAGAAATTTTGGTACCAATTTCCTAACAGTTTAAGCGCGGATGAGCTGATGGGAGAAGATTTAGTAAATGGAGAAAGAAAAAAAAAGTTTGGGTACCAATTTCCAAACACTTTAAACGCGGAAGGGAAGGTAAGAGAGACTGCTGTAGCAGTATTTTTTTTGCAGTATTTTTTTTGACAACTAGTGTGGGATGCAGGGCTATGTGATTGCTATTTACTATAGTAAGAAAAAACAGAGGTAAGTAAATAAATCTCAGGTAGCATTTAAAGTTCCAGTCATAACAGAATTTTCAGAAGGTAGCATCAGAAAAGAACATAAATACATACTCAAGCGCTAAAGTATATCAACATAATTTGAGTGGAAAAATTGCAGTTTTAATTTATATTTGGCATATAGTTTTTGAATAAAATTTAATTGGTTTTTTTTCCTGTGTACAGTCGGTCACAAAAGTATTCGAACACCGGTACCCTATCAGAAAATTACAAGATGGCGTTTTCTTCATCCCATCATTCTCATTTTTTTTTCTGAACCCCGATCTTGGCAAACTGAAATGAATCTCTCTTTGAACCATTTTCAAATTGACTTGGACACTTGGAAAACGGACTCTCTACACAATCTCTCTTTAAACCATTTTGGATCCCCCCCAATTTTGGAAAATGATTCTCTACACAATCTCTCTTTGAATTTCCTCCACCCCCAATCTTGGACGATCTTTCTGAATTGGAAAACCATTTTGGAACTCTTTGAATCTACGGAAAAAAAAAAACTGAAATTGAAATGGTTTTCTTTGAACCCTTTTGAAACATCTCTCTTTAACCATCTTGAAACCTAACGGGTCATTCAATGAATCTTGAAAAGCTATAGTTTTTTATGTAAACACTACAAGAATCCAAGACTGGTAATATATATATATATTTTATTAATATTATTACCATTATATAATTTATACAGAAAAATAAATTCTTAAGATATTTCCCATATAATTTCAGATAAACTATCCCACAACATTTCTGTCTCATCGGAAGTTAAATGGTCTAAGCAATCTCTCACCAATAAATTATCATCGTCCTTAAAATACGTTAAATTCTCTATGTCCATAAAATCGTCCTATGTGTCCACAGAAGGCCTTTCTTGAGGATTTATGAAAGGGCCAGGCGTTTCTTGGTCCTTCATAGGTTCCGAATTCATCAAAGAAGGCATTTCTCGGTAACTCATCCGTTTCTTCATGGGTAATTTATAATCCTCCTCATCCTCAATCGTGATCACTTTAATGTCTCTTTTTTTTTTCGCCGGCAAGAAAATCTTTGAATTGATTTTCCTTTCATATATCGTCCAAATGGGTGTAGGAAGCTGTTCATTATAGAGATCGTCCATTCGAAACGAAATATAGGACGTCGGGGTTTGGAAGGGAAGATCCTTTTTCAATCGCTCCCAAAGAGTCAATGTGCACCGGTCGACGAGAAATATGCTCCTTTGTGTTGTTAGAATGAGCTAATGCGTCTTTGGAGGAACTGCATAGTACCCGTAAGGTCTTAATACATACCGCTTAAATTTCTTCTCGCCAATCGCTTTGAAATATCTCTCCTTGGTGATCAGATTTAAAAGTTCAGGGGTAAAGCTGGAGGATAATTCGTAATAGACGATCGGGGTGGCTGTGGTTTGATAAATATGAACTTCGTCCTCGGCCGTCTTTCTCAGCCCAAACGTGAAATAACTCTTGGTGAGAAAAATATTTTTCCATCGGAAACTCATTCGCAAATCTGTATATCTCCGTCCCGTTTCAATGGGTCGTCTTAAAATTTGATTCACCAGGTTCCAAGAGAAGAGCTGGCAATCTTTAGTTTCTTGACAGTCCACTAAGTTCCTCTCCATATTCTGAGTGAGTAGTTCCGACGATTCCACAACATGCTTAAAGTAAACACTGACTTTCTTAGCCGGTAAATGAGGAATAAATTTGGCACAATGAATGGCCAGAAAGACTTTTAGATTTTCAATTTCGGAGAGCGGCTTCAAATCACCAGCACCCAAAGTAGCCTCGGTCCTCGGTCGTGAAAACATCTAGCAGGGACGCTACGCTTCTAATGGAGCCGCTTCTGCTTTTTATAGTCATTTTCAAGGCCTTACCAAGAAATTTATATGACGTTACCTTTTTAAAAAGAAAAACAAATAACCTTTCCCAAGATCCAATGAAACCATGCTTTTAAGTAGGAAATGAAATGACGTTTCTATGACTTAGGTTAGGGGAAAATGATTTAGGTTGGGAAAAAAAAGTATCTCTCTCTATATATATAAACAGCGTGTAAGAGAGAGGAGCCACGTTTTGAATATCATGAAGATCACCAAGTGTATTCCTTGCAAATACAAAAATTCTAGGATTTTGTTTTATATCATTCAAGGAGTTGTTTACTTGAAAGCCTCAGATGTTTCGAAATGTGTGGGTTATAATTTAGTGGGTCGCACGATGCTGCAACGATTTCTGAAAGATAAAGATGTTTTAACGGCTCGTGAAATTTCTATCTCGGATGAACGAATTTTGTTGATGAACCGAGCCAAATATCAATCCACGGCCACCTTTCGAACCTTTCGCAAATAAATCATATGATGGATGATCTTAAGAAGAAAAAGAAGATTGAAATTGAATTTAGCGATTGGTTACACAAAATCCTGCACGAATCTCTCATCAAAACCGATCAATATTATATTCTTAACAACGATCACCTTAAGTCTTCCATGAATTTTGAAAAAATTGTCGAACAAGAAAAGATTGAATGGTTGAACAACTACCTCATACCTATAGTGAAGGATCCTGTTCAGACCATTCCAAATGAGCTTCCATTTAAAAAGCGACTCCTAAGTACAGCTTGTCATCCTACCACTTTTGCAGAGAAAGGTATTCAAACAGATCCCATAGTATTTGCCGTTTTCATTGGAGAAGCCACGTAAGGTTCCAAAAAGATCTTAGAATAATATTTTTTTAGAAAATGAATTAATCCGGAACTCAGCGGCTGGTAAATATTTCTCAGATAAAATACCTGAAACATTATTTAAAAAAAACTTTTTGTTGTTTCCCTTTTCGGTTTCCTTGGAAAATCCAAGAATAGAATATGAGTTCTTGAAAACCAAAAAAGAAAGGCTTAGTTTTATAATGTCTAAAGACATTATAAAATTAACAAAAAGTTTTTTTTAATATGTGTTTCAAATATTTTTTTCTCTAGTAGAATTTTATTTCCTCCAGATTTAACTTTGCGTTATCTATAAAATCGTCCGATTTTTGTGCCTTTAAATAATAATGATACCGAACGACTTTTTGCAAAGCACAAGGAAAAAAACCATTTGTATGGTTGGGAGAAACGATTCGTTCAATCCCATTGTATTTTAAAATCTCTTAAGTATATCCCGAGATGCGAGAAATGGATCTTTGCAACCATTTTTCTAAAAACCGCCGTTTTGTTTCTCCTCGCACCCAAATAACGGAAAGGGATTCTGTCAACATGTGTAACACCCATGGGAAAAAGCTGTACGGAACTTCTCCTTCGTACCAAGATAAGCCGTGATAATGATCACTTGCCCAAACAGCTGTTCGTTTTTTTTTCGGTGGGCACCTTCCAACGAAAAGGGGGATTGAAAACAAACACCCTTCGGGAAGTGCTAACGGAAGTGATGGAGGCCAACTCTTTGACAATAAAGGATCCTTGAGAATCGCAGAAACCTTCAAAGTCAAGGACAAGTTCCATGTTCTCTTTCTCTTTTAAAGGTGACCTTTATTATTTATTTGTGGAAAAGCGATATTCAAAAAAAAATTACGAAGAGTATATAAAAGAGAGTGTCGCAGAGAATTATTTTTTTCAGGAGAATAAAATTTTTCAGACATGAGTCCTCTCACCGGTTCCTACATGATTCTCGACATGCAGTTGTTTATCTATTTTGATGAGGAGGAAACAGAAATATCTTTCATTTTGAAAGAATTGGGCTACATCACCTATGGTTTAACTTTAAGTGGATCTATGATATTTCTACCTCCTATCGATTACGCAAATTTGTCGTCCCGAGAACAAAATTCTGTCGACCTTTTCGACAGATTTCGTCCATTTGGACGGACCGTAACCGACATGGTCTTCATTGGACGGAGGGACATCTTTCTTACAAGAATGTTCCTTCTATGTTGCAAAGGCTGACGGAAAATTTGGAGACCCTATACTGCTTTGCCAGCCGAAAGAGATTGGTCACATGATTTGTTTCTCGGAGTGAAAATAGGGAAGATGGGTAGCTGCGGATGAGTTCTGTTGTGCAATACAAAGAGTCTTTTGCTTAAATGCCGACAAGAATAAATAAAAACAAACAACGTATAAAGGGGAGATGCATAAAATGGAAAATTACTGAACAAAAATCAGTTTAAAATTATCACGAGAATAACATACACACACACAGAATAAAAAACACATCTATAATAAACTTTTAGAATTTATTTTAACGATTGTAAGCTAAAATAATTGCTGTAAACATGTCTGAAAAATTAATTACACTAATTACTTACATTAAAAATTAATTATTTGCATTGAAGTCTTTAAAATAGTACAAAACTCAAGAATTTCTTACTTTTCTTAATTTCATTAAGTAATTATGCAAAAACAATAATAAAAATATTTCAGTTGGAAATTTAACCTTCGTTCTCTGTCGAATCGTCATCATCGTCCAAGGAAATAACTAAAGAGTCGCACATTTCTTCAAGTATACCATCTTTTTCCCAGTAAGCGTTTTCCAAGCTTTCTACGTGTGCACAATAGTTCTTCCATTTTTCAATTGTAACATTTTCTATAGCGTGTTCAGTAAGCTTTAAGAGTTTTTCCATGTTTATATCTGCCGTTATGTTTTGTGCACGAATTAAATGTTTGATATCTGCCCAAACATACTATATAGCATTTATATCACAGTGATATGGTGGCCGTCTCAATGCTGTGAATCCATGCTCTTCTAACATGACATCAAATTTATATGTTTTTTTCGGCGGCAAATGTTCTTTAACAACGTTCAACAGTTCGATCTTTCGCATATAAGGTGAGTACGCAATATTGTTTGAAGTAAGCCAATCCATTATATTCTGCTTATTATGAGATGAATTTGGGGGCTTGTTCAGTTGCACTGTCTATTACAACAATTGAATCCTTTGGTAAATTCGGAATCAATTTTTCTGTTGCCCATTTCTCGAATATATTCGAATTCATTTGCCCGTGGTAATCTCCTGTGCTACAATTAGCTTTATAAATTAAATTTGTGTTTGGAATAAATCCATGAGCAAAAATATCAAACAAAAAACTCAAAAGTATTAGACAATAATTAATTGTGACTTATACAACGATCTTGAGATGGAAAGAACTAAATTTAAACGAGCACAAAAGGAAGAAGCTAAGAAAACTCTGAGATTACTGAAGGAAATTCCAAGCAAGAGTATTTTTCCGTCACTCCAGACCTTTCTTTCTCCCCCTTGGCTTGTTCCATTTTCTTGGCAGCGCGCCAAACCCGTCTGTCGCGCTTGGGCAAGCAGTACGTCAACGGCTACAAGAAAGCTAAATTTTTCTGTAAGCTCTGTCAACGTCCAGTTTGGGAATTTTACGTTCCCGGGAAAACAAAGTGGCGTTACAAGACGAAATGCACGCGACACCAATATTTCCGCAAGCAGTATCTTTATTGAGCTGAGAATAAGGTGAAAAATTTTCGATATAATTTGCAGGAGGGCGATTACATTCTCAAGAAATTGCGTTCCTGCATTCCAAAGGTCAAAGAAGAAGAGGAAGAAGAAGGAGAAGTAGTATATGAAGTCGAAGAAGCCAAAGAAGATGAACTTTCCATGAAATGTTTAAGTTTGGAAGAAGTAAGAGAGGCTCCTCAAGATTACTGTTTATGGTCATCTTCCAACATCTGGTCTTGAACTGATTAAATTATATTTATTTTTTAAAATCCAAGTAATAAAAAAAGGTTTCTTTTCAGTCTTAGGCTATTTTTTTAAAAAATCCTTAGCAAACCGTATATATAAAAATTCATACGTCGTTTCCATTACACACTAGCCTAAAAAAAATAACAACAAAGTCGTACCGAGGAAACTTTGGAAGAAGAAGTGAAAAGATTTTCAAAGAGACTACAATAGTTAACACGGGTTCCGGCTGTCAAGACACTTAAACAAATACTTTAATCCATTACCATAAAGTCCTAGACGGGTTTCAAAGAGTAACCCTATGAACAACCCATGCATGAATTCCAGAAAAGAGTACGGATCATTATTTTTTCCCCTTTCTTTTGTCTTTCAGAAATTTTTTTCTAGTCGATTTAATTGACGAGAGATTTTTTTAGAATGGACTTTCCCTTATCTATTTAAAAATTCCAAGTTTCAGTTCAGATCAGTGTAGGCTGAACTGAAACTACAGCAAGTTATTCCCCCCTTCCCTTAAAGAACCACTTCCAAGTTTTGTTTCTCATCCTATCCGATTTTCATCTTCATGAAAGGTATGTCGTTTCAAATGACAAGATTTCGCCCCCCCCCAAATATCCAAGATTGGATCCAAGAATTTATCGAAAAAAACTGGGTTGAGTAAAGGAGAACGCACATTGGATAACACAGTCTTCTTTACCAATGTACTATTTCCTTCACCCAACCCAGTTTTTTTCGCGTCCTCTATAGAAGGAGGAAGGATCCGTTAAGTGCAAAAATACAACCCTTTATATAGACCTTAAATTATTTTTTTGGGTGTGGGCTATCCAAGATTGACTTCATTTAAAACTAAAAAAATCGGTCTTGAAGGAAAAGAGTGCATTTGGAAAAAAGATTTTATCCTTTTTTCCCCATGCACGCGCTTCCTTCCAGACCGATTTTTTTCCTTTCTTTCCACTTCTTAGGCCCACCCGAATCTCTAAAAATGTCAGACATAGATAATTCCGCCATATCTTTGATAAAGATATTTTGTTCAGACTGCTGAGAGCTGATTTTCAGGACAGGCAGTCCATCTATATCTTGACCATCCTCTACCAACGGTGAATGCAAGCATTGGAGGACAATATGATAAACACTTGTTCCTAATTTCTGCATGGCATACAAGGCTTCGGGTAGATCGAACCATATACTTCGATTGTCTGGATCGTCTGGCGAAAGATCTTTCCACATCAAGAGTTGGTGATGACGGTATTTGAGCAGGTCGATCATATCTTTGTATAAACATGGACCATAATTCTTCGTGAAGATGGCCAGAGACACGGCATTGAAGTAAATACGGTTATTACAAATGTAGACTTCAAAACCACGACCATCCCAAAAGGTTATGTAGTAACGCAGGGGCTAGAATAAAAGAAAAAAGAAATGAAGAAGTCCTTTTATATCTCTCGTTTTGAAAGTCGTGTAATAACTTTCTCACGACATAAGATATGTTCAAACCTTTACGAGATGATTATAAACAAGTCATGTGATAACCTTCTCACGACATAAGTTATTTCAACAAGATTCAAGGTGACCTTTCCAAGATCATTATAAGCAAGTCATGAAATAACTTTCTCACCCGAGTTATTTTGAAATGGTCCAAGATACCTTTACGAGATCTTTATCAACAAGATTAGCTTTCGAAGGTGACCTTTACGAGTTGTTTTAAAACAGTCCAAGAAGATTAGCTTTCCATGTCTAACCAAAGTCTTTTGTTTTTTTAAAATACGGGGGCAAAGCATTCTTTCATTTCTCAAGGACCTAATTCGTAAACATTTTTTATGAATTCCTTTTTATAGGTTGAAACGACCCTGACATTTTGATGCGATCGCGATAAAAAAATAATTGTCGCGCGAGCATAAAAGAGCGTACCCCGCGAGCTTCCTTCAGAAGACTACTTGAACTGAGATGGTAAGTCATTTCCGTTTTTATTAACAGATTAAAAAATAGATCCTATTTTATAAGTTCCTTAAAGAATCCTCTCTCTTAAACCCTTTTATTTTTTTTATCTAGATCATCCTTTCCTATTTGTCGGGAAAAAATATTCAATGGGGTCTACTGCTGATAACTTTATCGTGCTCGATTTAGAGGGATTCCAGTCCTACAACCACAAGAACGGTGAATACATTTATATCCTGAAGGAACTCGGGTATGCGACAAGAGATCTTTTGGTGGTGGGATCATTGACGTTCGAACATCCTCAACCTTTCAATCAACTCAGCTCTAAAAACCAAAAGAACAACGCCTGTCTGACCCGAAACCGACACGGTCTTCGTTGGAATGAGGGCAATGATCCCTGCAATCATCTAGCTCCCATTCTTAAATCTTTAACCCACAACCTCTCCTCGATTTATGTTGTAGGGTGTGAGAAAGCTAAATTTTTTGCCAAAATCTTAGAATATAAGATCGTAACGGAGATTTATGTGCCAGGTGGAATCATTTGGAGGTATCGGGGAAAATGCGTTAAACACCAGCCGATGAGAAAATCCTTCCAATGCGCTGAAAACAAAGTGCGCAACTATCGGTGGCACATTAGGGAAGAATATTTCCATATCCAAAAGATTCATCCAGACGGGTATAGCGATGAGGAAGAGGATTAGAATGCCGCGGAAGCTTTTGATCGAGCCTACGATCAATTAGCAGCTGATCCTTCCCTGGAAAATTTTGACGCATTCATCAAGTCATGGGACAGTCTATCCTGTTCCCAACCCAAAGAAAATCCAGATGAGTTCCGTAATTCTTTCAGTTCTTCAAAAGTGAATTGGGATGAAATACCTGATAATCTACCCAATTATGATCCAGAAGGATGTTGGGCTGACCTAACGACTCCCACAGAGTGTTGGGATGACGAACCCCAAAGATATCTTCTATTACCACCAGTGATACAGAGTGTTGGGATGACGAACTATTCACCGAACACCCAAAGATATCTACTATAACCTCAAGTCATACAGAATGTTGAGATGACGAACTACCCACCGAACCCCCAAAGGTTACCTCCAGTTATACCGAGTGCTGTGGTGACGAACTATCCACTGAACCCCCAAAGATTACCTTCAGTGATACAGATTGTTGAGATGACGAACTATCCATTGAAACCCAAAGGTTACCTCCAATGATACAGAGTTTTGGGATGATGAACTATTCACCAAGACAGAATCTAGGGATGATCGTTCTCAAAATATTGGAATGTCCATTAACTATATGATTCTTGTTGTGTAATTCTATAAATGTATTTAATAATGTTTAATAAAAGAAATATAAATTGTAAAAATGAATTTTTTTATTATATCATTTAAGATAATCTTTTAGTTCACACCATAAGAACAGATTTAAAAAAAATTAAAAGACAAATATTATTCTTGGAATACATTTTAAAAATTATTTAAAAAAAATTCTTACCTTAAAACATGAAAGAATGAAACAGAACCACCTTCAATAAAGTTCTAGATGAGACTTTCCCCCAACAACAACACTTTATGATTTGAAAAAAGATATGAAACACATATATAGAGAGATAAATCCATTTTTTGAAAACATAGTCTTACCGACTCGCAAAATTATCTCAGAGAAAATCTGAAACACATATTTATAAAAAAAACTTTTTGTTAATTTTATAGACATTATAAAATTAACGCTTTCTTTTTTGGTTTCTAAAAATAAATTTTCAAGAATTGAGAAAGGAAAACCTTTTCCTATAAAAATGATGTCTAAACATTTCCAGTGTTAAGCTATGGCAAAAGTTTAGACATCATTTTTCCGGGAAAAGGTTTTTTTTTATTATTTTCTTAAGTCTAAAAAATATGTTTCATATTTTCTCTGAGCTCTAAGAAAAATTTTTACAGCCTACCTGTTTAAGAATGGACTTAAGATGATCTATATAAATTTTCCTCTTCTCTTCATTTATGTGCAAGAGTTCCAATAAAAAAAATCCCGTCTAGATGGTGAAAACGGTAACTTAAATGACGCTTATCCAGAATGGACTTTATAAAATCTTATACAGATGGAAAAAAAGGTTGACTCTTATAATTTATGATGAACTCCTGTATAGAAAGGAATGATTTTATCTAAGATTGATCAGACCCAGGAACAACAAAAAAAATTTTATTTTGGATTCCAAGATTGGTTTGAAGAAGTGATAAAAAATGGGTCTAGAAGGAAAAGACTGCATTTGGAAAAAAAATGATTTTTTTTCCCGATGCACCCGTTTTCTTCTAGACCGATTTCTTTTGGCTCCTCAAACTTTCTGGGATCCAAGAAAATTTTGGAGGAGGAACAAATTTTTTTTACAACGTGATCATTCCATGGAAATTCAAAAATAGGGGATCCGTTTGAGTTTCCATACCCTTTCTTCAGATGAGTCGGCTTGACACATTTTCATTCAATACCGTTTTGGTAAAAATCGTTTATGTTGTTCATGCTGGGATGAGGAGGTATATAGCAAACTCCCAGATTATATAAAGTCACGAAAGGGAATCTTTCACCGGTATATAGAAGCCGGTACACAGGTTGATTTGGAACAACGCGAACAAGTGGCTGGGTAAGAAAACTATAGCCTAGGCAAGGAGCTGGTTGTTTTGTGGATTCTTATCCGCCAGATGACGCATTTCTTCGCTGGAGAGGATAAAACTTCCTCTTCCTCTCTCAGAACTGTGAATATCTTACACTCTCCGGAAGCAATGGCCCTCTTCAAAAAACACCGATAAAATATCCCACGTTTTTTTGCTGCAAGTCGGGATGAGAGGTAAAATGTCGGTTGCATTTCAGAAGAGCTGTCCTTCATCGTTATAGCATCGAACTGATATAAACTTGTACAAAATACGAATCATCATAATGCTCTCTCTCTGAAAAGAGTATGAAGAAAATGTTTTCCGCTCGCCTTTGTATAACCTAGAAGACCACGTGATGTAGGACGTGACCATTTGGAATGGATGAATCTTGTTCTCCTATTTGCCCCTCCCCTTCATGAAACTTGTTCTATTTTTTTATAAAGGTATTATCCAACAAAATGGTAAAGTTGGCTGGTTAAAAGAATGTTTTTTTTCTCACCCTTCTTAAAGGACCAATCTTTTTCTCCTATTGACCTTCTAAAAGGACCACGTGATGATCTCCACTCCCCTCTTTCTGAAGAGTACATAAACGGATCGCCAACGAGCTGTTTTATTATAAGAAGCCATGCTGCTCAAACTGGAGTATAATCCTACCCTTTACGTGCACGCGTATGTGGATTTTGGGTTCTTATACTGAAATACCAGAAATATCGTCAACCTGTTACCTACGAACAGCAATCATAGGTCCAGTGTTCTGCAAGTCTTTTTTCCCGATGAAGACAAGTTTTTTCGGCTAGGAGAATCGGAAAATTATTCCAAAGAATGGGGCCCAGCACACCAGATTGTGCTCACATCAAATGAAGCTGCCTACGTGGCCCAGAAAACCCTTCATAACGAATTGCTGTTCCCTTGGATGTGCCGAATCTTTATGGAACCTCTCACAAAAATCATGGAGGTGGTGAAACTTACATTGTCCTCAGAGACATTGTGAAAGATGAAGCATTAAGAACAAAGTCTCCCATCTTCTTCCTCACTCAGTTCGGGGTCCATGACCTTCCCGAAATTATCAAACAGCAAAATAGGTGGTGAGGAATTCCCATCCGTCGATGAGTGAAAAAGGCGGAGAAAGAACAAAAAAAAAATGGGTCTTGGAAGGAATGACTGGAATGCATTCAATTCCTTCCACGACCCATTTTTTTGGCTCACTCTCTTATCCAATCTTGGAACTCTCTCGCTCTTTTACTAAATCCAAATTTGTAAGGCTATTCATAAATCTACTATTTATATACAAGTAGACCATCCATTCTTAAACAAATTGATTGGAAAAATATTTTTCTCCGAGGAAAAAAAAATCTGAAACACAAAAATTAATTCTTCCCTTTTTGGATGACTTATGTTTCTAAAAAAATAGATTTCCCAAGAATGGATTTTCCTTCTGTTTTCAGGCTATACAAATTTGAAATGCTCATCCATAAAAATTTTATTTGTTGACATTTTTATAAAACCGATTCTTGTTGTTGGAGACAAGTCGATAGGGTTTGAAACGGACGTGGGGAGGAACATATTTTTTTGAATTTCTTAAATCAACCTTCTTCAATTTGAAAACAAACACCATTCCATGTCGAAAAGTATTCTCTATCCACCATAATCAGTTCATCTAATAGGATAGAATCACAATTTCCCAACAGCCCTGTCGAAGAGTATTCTTTATAAGGATCATCTTAGCTACTAGGACGACCACGTTGTTGCATCTTCAACAGCTGATCTGAACGGAAAACTGGGATTGCTTAAATAGATAAACACAAATTCATTTGAAGTAATTTGTCAGGTCTTACCAAGCGAGAAATAATTCTCAGAAAATAGAAATCTGAAACACACACACACACACACACACACACACAAAAAAAAAAAAAAAAAA
>KK116495.1:32136-45235 GCA_000611955.2 Stegodyphus mimosarum
CGTACAGTGTTGCCATTGCTCGCTTTGAAATCATTTAGTTTGTTAATCAGAAATTCGTTGAAATGTTACAAAACATAAAATAGATAATAAAGCAAATTTCAAATTCAAAATTAGGGCTTCCAGATGCCCATATTCGCAGTAGGATTACGTCATTCAAAATTCGATGGCTCTAGGTTTTATCACAATGCGAGAAACATGCATACATTTATGCAGATTTTTCATTTTTTAAAATTTAATGCAGAGCGATAACATTTAGTGGCAACAATTTGGAAAGTGAAACGGGCATTCAGAGTGAATCGATTGTGACCGTTTTGTTTTTTTAGACCGGGTGAGATCTTTTTACGGGAATACAATTCAAATCACTCTGTGCTGGCTGGATTTTTTTTTTCTTAAGACCGAGTGAGAAGGAAATATTTTTTGCGGGTCAGTGAACAAAGTCATTCAAGAGACGAAAGGTGATCGGATTTCACCCGTCGCAAAAGGGTCCCCGCCAAAACGTTTCTTCAGAAAAATGGAATACCTTTGAGATTCCGACTCGAACCCATCAGGAAGAAATATAAATTTTTAAAAGAACTTTTCTACTTGTAAAACCCAATGTAACATACGTATTGATGTATTAATTCTAATATTTTTCATCTTGAATGGATTATATATGATTTATATACATCCCCATATATTTATTTACTTATCCGGTATTTTTAGGCAGTTGCTCGTAAATCTTATGTAAAGTAACTTGGAAGAAGTGTATTATTATTTCATTCTTCTCATCTCAACAAAACTATCTTTTAAAGGAATTTATAATGCATTCTATAAATTATTTAATTAAAGTCAGTGATGGGGAAACTTGATTCTAGATTTACCAAAACAGTTTATAATTTGTTTTGGTTAGGGCGGGATCCGTGAAAATAATTAAAAGATAATAATGTCACGTAAATATTTGCTAAAATGCATTTCCTTCTTCTCATGCTGCTTCAACCACTTTGTTCGGAAACTATCCATTTTGAATGATAAGGGTTTTGCGGAGGGAAGAACAAATGATATTTCACCGGCTAATAAAATAACATAAGAATCTCATGTCATTAGAATAATTTAAGAATTTCAGACTTTACAGACTAATTCATCCATTTAAGATAAAAATATTAGAATTAATACGTATGTTTGTAATCTATTTAAGAAATGGTAAGTTCTTTTAAAAATTTATATTTCTTTCCGATGGGTTTGAGTCGGAAATTCAAAGGTATTCCATTTTTCTGAAGAAACGTTTTGGTGGGGACCCTTTCGCGACAGGTGAAATCCGATCACCTTTCGTCTCTTGAATGGCTTTGTTCACTGACCCCCAAAAAATATTTCCTTCTCACTCGGTCTTAAGAAAAAAATTCCAGCCAGCACAGAGTGACTTGAATTATATTCCCGTAAAAGGATCTCACTCGGTCTAAAAAAAAACAAAACGGCCACAATCATAAAAAAAATTCATTTCGACCTACACTTTATTCGGGATCACTCTGAACGGCAGGTCCTTCATTTCATTGAACATAAAAAATGTTCATTACATTTATCCATTCAGTTTCCATTCATCTTTGTAACATCGTGCATGAAGATAGGAAGAGAGCACGTAACATAGCTATTTGAACACTAAAACTGAAAGTTGGAATACTTTTATGCTGAGCTGATTGGGAAAGAAATAGTTGAGTCTGACTGGGTTAGAATCTCTGGCTAAGAACTGAAACACATATTAAAAAAACTTTTTGTTAATTTTCTAATGTTTAAAGACTAATTAATTTTCTAATTATTATTTCTAATGTCTAAAGACTCTTTAATTTTCTAATGTTTTTAGACATTAGAAAATTAACAAAGTGTTTTTATGTTTTTATTTTTTTTAAATTTGTGTTTCAGATTTCTATTCTCTGAAAAATATTTCCCGCTTGGTAACACCTGATAAATTACTTCAAATGAATTTGTGTTTATCTATTTACAGCAATCCCGGTTTTCCGTTCAGATCAGCTGTCGATAAGGTTTTTGCCTTACTGGTTGGGCGTCCCCTGTTTGGATTTCATGATTTGTGACTTGCGTGAAAGCCGGTACATCGCTAAATAAATTTGATAACTCACTTACCAACTTCTGCAGTTTTTCTTGCTCTTCTGCCGGTAAGTGCTGTAAGTCCAGCTGCGGGGGCTTATCATTCTGTTTTTCTGCTGGTTGCATCGATAATGTCAATGTCCTTCTTGGAAATCCAATTTCGCTTCTGCCACTCTAAAAAAATCCACACCCAGAATAATACATGTTTGCAGGTTTCGCACAATATAAAATAAAATTTTTACCTGCTCGTTGTTGATACGCACAAAAGTATCACTTTTCCTAAGCATCTACACTTCTCTCCTTGGGCCGCTATGACATTCGTGTCTCTTGCACTAAAAATTCTGTAACGGCAAAAGTGCTTCTTGAAAAATCTTTCCGAGATAAAGCTACTTTGCGCTCCTGTATCCAAAAGAGCCGTCGCCGGTATGTTGTTAATTAAAACTTCAATCTTTGTTTGACAAAGCTTCACATGGATTTAGTTTATTACCTATACAGCTGTAACGAAATCTTTCACCGTATTGCGGTGTACGGGACAATGTGTTGCAGCCATACATTCCAATGAAATTTTGACGTAGTAGTTTTAGTAGCTTTTGACAATTTATCCCAACCTGGCATCGATACATGAGCTTCCCGCATGCTAATTCAACCGCGTTTTGTATGGCCCGGCATGCAAAAGGACATCGCTGTATGGGCTGGAGCATGTGCAGAATGGTAAAAAATTCATAGACACACTTGAAGTCCATTGCAACGCTTTAAGTTACCATCTACTACTTTTAGCCACGTCCTTAACGATTTGGTTGGACACTTATCTCATTACAAGGTTATGCATATCTCCTTACGTGTACCGACAGGTACACACGTTGGACAGAGGTTATCCCTATTGTGCATATGCCAGCAGACACGGTGGCCAAAACATTTTTTTTCTTCCGTGGATTTCACGGTTTGGAGTACCGAGTGCGTTTCCATGGACCAGGGAAGATAGTTCGAGCGCCAATTATTTATTGCATTAAGGAAATATTTGGGAACTAAAAAGATCCGCTTATCACCATACCACCAGAATTGCAATGGACTTGTCGAGAGGTTTTATCGTTGTCTTAAACAGACTATTAGATGTCATACTTCTATTCACGGCGTTGATGCTCTGCTCGCTACGTTGGTAAGAGCGAGTTTTAAAAAGGACCTGAGTTCTTTCAGTGCTGAAATGGTCTATGATATCACTTTACGTTTACCTGAAGATTTTATAAACCCCACAAAAACCAATCAATGTCTAGCCTCACGCGTTTCTCAGGCAGTTGCGGGAAACTAAAACTACATTACACTCCTACACGTACAAGTGTATAGTCTTCAAGACTTGTGTTTATTCCCAAAGAGCTCGCTATATCCTTGCATGTGTTTTTAAAGTGTGATGCACCAAAAAAGTCTTTGGAGCCTACTTATACAGGCCGATATCTGGTTCTAGGTCGCACATTCAAGAACTATTGGATGCTTATCGGAAATAAAGACACAGTGTTGAGCCTTGACAGTCTTAAACCGGCCTTCATTTTGCATCTGAAACTGTCAAGACTTCTACTTCAATCACACTCCCTTCGCAGGCATTTTCATCCCTTGGGTCTACACCTCCATTGCCACATCATCATCACCTGTGCCTGCATTCCAGAAGCAAAGTACTCCTCGGCATATCCGTTCTGGAAATAGGGTCAGATTTAACTGTCGGTACCTTTAATTTCGTGGACACTGGAGAGGGGGTACTGTGGCGACACTAAATGAACTTGTTTTTTGTACTCGCCAACCGCGTGTCCGAATCTCTAACCGTAACGGAGATTTTCGGGGCGCGCTCACACACACTTCACGCTCAGCCGTCGCCGCGGTCAGTAGGACTTTTCCTCCATCGATATTGATTTAATAGTTATATGTTGTAATTCTTGTAATTAAAGGTTTTTGTTACTTAAAATTAACATCTTGCTCTAGATGTCTAATTTCTCACGCAAAACACCTAACCAAGCCTCTACATATATTTACTGTTGCATTCAGCTCAGCACACTGAGACATTAATTCGAACGATCTTACTGTACGCCGTTTCGGCTTGGCACAAAACAGAAATACAGCTAATAAAACAGAGACAAACTCAATGTGCTACAAAATAAACATATTACTGATTATTATCTATATAATTAATGTATTTATTTTGTAGCACATTGATTCTGACTCCATTATATTGTAAATGCTGCATGGTACGTCAGAAATTCTCAAATTCACGCAGATTAACAAAATAAGTCTATGCTTCATCAGATTCTTATCAAAGCACACAGTTTCTTCGTATCAGAAATTCTCCTTACAGTGTAACATAAGAATTAATTAACTATGACCAACAATAGAAAGCATCGTGAAAGGGCCAAGCACAATTCCTCACAATGAGTCCTGATGATGAAACATACAGGCGGTTACAAAAGTATTGGAACATCGGTACAGTTCAGAAAATTAACGAATACGTTATTTGGAATGGTCGGTTACAAAATCAGGTAAAGCAAACTTTAGACGTTTTCGTTTTGAACGGATGACAAAGGAAACCATCTTGTATTTTGTCGTTGCAAAATCAAGTAACCCTTTTATTTTTAATGAGTTAAGAGAAAAACAGTTTTGGATCAATTCATTTTCATTATGTTACGAGAAAATAAATTACAGTAAGGTTCTCGAAAAGTGAACATAAATAGATTAGATTTGAAAGAAGTTATCCACGATTTTCCAGGAAAAAAATTCGAGAGTTTTAATTTAGGTTTAAACTTTGTATTGTACTAGTATTCTTTATTCACTGTTGTTTTAGAAATATTGTTTATACTAGTTCTAGTTTCAAAGTTTGTGGATTTTTAATAAAAGAAATTCGTAAATATTGTAAGAGTGTTATTGCCTTAATTCAATTAGACTAGACCAGGGATGGGCAAACGTTTTCGATCGCGGGCCCAAAATCGAAAAAATAAAGTTTGGCGGGCCAAGATGAATTTTTCTAAAATTTTAAAAACAATATACAAGTATTACAATTTAATATATTAATGAAATGAATGAAATTGCGATTTCATTTTTAAAAGTTCATTTTTAAATTTTTAAAAGTTAAAAAGTGAGATTTTGGGGTTGAAATATTTTACGAATAACCCAAACAAGCGCTAGCTACGCTATACTTTTAATAATTTCACCACTATTCACAATGACGCTATATACGCACAATCTTTCAACACGCAATCAATAATATTAGAACTCGCGCCAAAAGAAAAAGCCGCTAGATGGAGCTTAAAATGCGCAGTCTGCCACATGTGAGGTCTAATTCACCTATATTGAATTCCCATATGTCTGCTCCACAAGAAAAAGATAACGCTTGTTGGCGCCAATCTACAGCTATAACTAACAAATAGCTTCCGCTTTTAACACTTTACTGATTGAAAACTGCCTGTGTTTGCTATTTCCTTCGATTTATGTTTTGTAGAACAAAAATAGAGAATGTAAACAGATTACCAGCTCTTTGAAAAAAGGAAGAAAAAATATAATATTTAAAAAGTAGAAAAGGAGATGGATATATAATATATGAATATTTCTTTTAATTTGCCTCTGACCGGCAAATTAAAATTCTATCCGCGGGCCGGATAGAACCTTCCGGCGGGCCGTAGTTTGCCCATCTCTGGACTAGACCATATCTTTCTGTACATCATGTTTTTTTCATAAATTTGTTTTCTTTTAATTATAAAGTTTTTAAAGCGTTATAATTAAAAGAAAGGAGGGCGGCACTTTTGAGGTTTGTCTACAGGGGCAAAAGCGCTACGGCCGGCCCAGCACTTGGGAAACGTCATTTTGCTCTCAAAGGAGTTTTGAGAGTTAGGATATAGTTCAACTGAGTTACTTTTCTAAATAATACACGTTTCTAGATAACAATTTTAGGTGGGAATAATTACTGGATTAAGGTTGTTCCAACAGTGATTTATTTAAGCAGAAAAATGCCTTCGTGGAAGACTTAAGAGGAAACTATCTCGCATTCATATTACATGTCGAAAAAACCATACACAGAGCCTGCTCCCCGAGATTTGGATTCAGGTCGAATAACAGGTGCTCAGAAGTCTTATTTTGTGCTATAATACAGGGTCCAAGAGATTATTTTTTAACTTATTCGAAGTTCATACAGCTATTTATTCGAAAATTCTTGAGCAGTTCTAACGTATTATCTAAAAGCATTTTAACGCACTGTTTGGAAATGAACAAACGTATTGCTTCTTCGAACATAGAGACAATAATCGTGAATCAAGTAATAAAACTAAATTTAAATGCAAATGAATATAGTAATTGTGATGACAAATGATTTCGATTTTGTAGTTTTGCTAAGCGTAAAATCCTGAATTTCCCCAAACTGGGAGAAAAAGGCTTCCTTACATTATTTTGAATTCCTGGCATCGTATAAAACGTCTTAGCTAATACTTACACGACAGATTCTGTTTGCGTATTTATTAATTTTTTTTTTGCATAAAAATAATACCGCTCTTTATTGCAATGTTAAAAGTAGTTAATTTAGCACGGAAAATATAATTAGTCCAAAGGGATTTAGTCCCGAAGGACTATTACTTTCGTTTTGCGATTTTGCGTCGATTCACTCTGAATGCCCGTTTCACTTTTCAAATTGTTGCCACTAAATATTATCGCTCTGCATTAAATTTTAAAAAATGAAAAATCTGCATAAATGTATGCATGTTTCTCGCATTGTGATAAAACCTAGAGCCATCGAATTTTGAATGACGTAATCCTACTGCGAATATGGGCATCTGGAAGCCCTAATTTTGAATTTGAAATTTGCTTTATTATCGATTTTATGTTTTGTAACATTTCAACGAATTTCTGATTAACAAACTAAATGATTTCAAAGCGAGCAATGGCAACACTGTACGGAAAAAAAAAAACATTTTTATCTCCAGCGCACGAGACTTACGGAAATTCTAAAGATATGTTCATTTTAAAATGATTTTGCGATATTGATTTTGAACTGAATTTTATGGTTTGAGTACGTAGTACATGATATTTAATAAAAAAAAGGTAGCACACGAAACGTTAAAAAAACGCGCCTTTGGACGTAATTTAAAATCTGAAATCTTTCAGATTTTTTTTTTTCAGTATTATTTTTTTAACTAATTCCATTAAATTATTTTATACATAAATTCTAAAATATAACGTGTAGATTGCCTAAAAACTGATCTAAAAGGATCTTTTTTTTTCAAATTCTTCTGCACTAATCTCAACTAATAATATATGGCAAATAGTTAAATTTATACAAAATGTAGAATTGTGCCCTCGCGTATTCCAAGACTCGCTTCAGATCACACAGATCACAGTGGATTGATTTTTGTAATTTTGGCACAAAAGCTGCCAAGGTTATCTGCACCCTTGCATGGTAACAGTGCAGTTAGTCATTTGTAAAATCTTCTAGCTTAGGTAAAAAGTGATTAAAAACCGATTAAAATCTACAATAAAAGCTAACAAATCAAAGTCTACCATAAAAGCCAATATATTTTAAAAACAGAAACAGATTGCGATGATGTGTTTTTCCAATTTCTTAAATCCAATTCTGAACAATTGAAATGTTTTAGTCGATAATAATTAAAACTGGCATTTTACCAAGATGTGACGCACTGTCAGATTTGTATTACAGTTTGGGCAGCGGGGATTCTCTGCTCCTTTCAGGAAATACTCATAAGTCAGGCGACAATGGTCAATTCTGAGTCGAGTGAAGACAACATCTTCCCTTCTATTAGCCGTACACGGCCAATATTCAATGGTGGGTTTCACATTTCTCAGCTTATTATAGACTGTCATCCCATTGCCTCTGCCATTTACTGAGAATTTTGCTTTTGACAAACTTTTTTATGTCTGCTAGTGGAATCTGAGGATTGTACATTGTGGTCGCAGTTTTGGCTGCAATATCCGCCAACTCGTTCCCCCTAATGGCAACATGCCCAGGAATCCACGAATAAAGAATCTGGTACCCCCGATTTTTTAGAGTATTATTCAACTTCAGGATTCTGGCTACAATTGGATGAGAACAATGAGCGTAATTTTCCAGAGACATTAGGGCACTCATGGAGTCCGTGTTGATGATAAACTTCATGTAGTGTTGTTTTGAAAGGTAAGTCAAAGCTAGATGGATTGCAGTAAGCTCAGAAGTAAGCACAGAACAAGTTGGATGTAATCGAACCCCCACTATATTTTTCTCTGTCACGAAAGCGGCATCAACATGATCCTGAGATTTTGATCCGTCCAGATCACAGTGAAAATAAGTTTAGTGTAATATACACGTAAGCTAATTTATGAATTATGCAAATCAAGACGTTACTAACATTAAAATAAAGTATCCACACTAATGTACATCATATACAGTGTTACTAAATGCAGCAATGCGAAACATGCAGGGTTATGAATTGATTTCATCGAGCACCATTTTATTAAAGAAAAGAACTGTAACCAAGCGAAAAGGTAATATACTGGTAACAAAGTTTTACTTCCTCCTCTGCTACAAGCGTTCAAGTTGCTTAAGGCCAGCAATCTCAAACTCGCGGTCCTGGGGCTACATGGCGGCTTGCAAAGCAGTTTTATGCGGCCCACGAATATATTTTAATTATGCATTTGTTACAAATACGATATTTATAGTTTTAGTGGCAAAGATATGGAATGATCTTACATGCGTGACTGCTACTAAAAGGACTCAAAATTTACCGTGCTTTTTTTCTCTTCTTTACCACTCTAAATCACAAATACGAGAGCACATTAAGACTATGGAAATATAGACTGAACCTAGAAATATGAATTCATAAGCATTCTGACATACTATTTGCTGCTTGGTTAAGAAACATTTCAGAACAACATTTTAAACAAAAGTTTTTATTAAACAATATACAGTACGAAGGTATTGTTTCATTTCTTAAACAAATCTTAAACAAGAGAAAAAAAAGCTTGTTTATGAAGATCGCTTTCACTTGTGCGAAGAACACAATGCAGCTAGTAGATGTAACTTAAAACAAATTTTAAGATAATTCGTGAAATTTATAAAGCCACTATTCAATACATAAGAAAGCATGTAATTACACAACGATTTAATATCAGTAATTTTAAACTCCCTTTCTTGCAACACGCAACAGGGAAATATTCGAAGCATTAAAATATCATCGACTAAAAATGGCTCTACGCATTAAAATAAGTTTTTTTGAAGCAAATATGAATCCTTATTACAAAAAGTTTGTAAATCTAGAATCCAAGATGGTTTTCAGAAATATCAGTTTAAAGTAGAGTCAGTTTAGTTGAACTAAAAATAAACAACGAAAGGGTTCGTTGAGAAATTATATCAAAGTTCTTCGAATAAACAGTTCTAAAGAATAAGAAAATGTCTAAAACTTCTAAACATTTAAGTAAAATAGGTACACCAGGGCACTTTTTAGTTAAATCGATTGATTCAAAAATGTTCAATTGTCAAAAGCATTTCGAATTGTAGAACAAAGCCTCATCTGCGTTCTGCACACACGCCATCTTTACAGGCTTGACATCGCTCCGAATAATGGGGATTTTTTGGCTTTCCCGGTCTTCGATTCAGTTGAATAGGAGGTTTCTGGAAACCGTAAAATAGATAAGCCACTCGATTGCATATATTCATAAGAACCTGAAAAAAAACTGGATTGTAGTTTATGGAGAGATAAGGTGCAATGAGATTTGACAAATCTTAAAAATTAATCCATAATTTTTAAATCTAGGGTTAAAATATTTTACTACTTGAAATAGATTTAGTTTTTTGTTGCCTTTACCAACTTCTAAAACTAAAAGTGACGGAGCGTTACGGAAGGCCGTCAAAAAAGAAAAACAAGAAAAACTATTAGTTAAAATAATTAAAATTCAATAAAAGTGAAGAGAAAAGTTTAATTATTAAATTTATGATAAACAGTCGAATAAAATACTGCGTCTCGTCTTATTTGGGGCTGTGGTTGGAATCACAATTTTAGAAGAAAAACTAAGCTTAGCCAAAGTCCGGCTGAGTGAAAGCTCCAAATAAATATTATAGTATTTCAAAACACAATACGGGAAAAAGGACCATTTTCCAACACACCAAATAAAAAAAGTCAAAAGGGTTAAAGCGCCAGCATAAGAATAGAAAGAATGCTAGAAACAGTAACAAAGCGTCATCGTCCTTTCATACAAAATGATGTTTCGCTTGACTTTTCTTTCTCTATGTAACTTACAGAGAAAGGTCTTTCCACAATCTCTCCCACCACCCTCTTTAATCTCAATATCACGTACAGATTGGGCGGGGGGGGGCAGTCGAGATGGGTTTGGTTCATTTGAACATGGAACAGCACAGTAGAGATATCTGTCTAAAGGGAGGGATGCCTTCGTGGAGGAACTAAGGGAAACACCAAAAGAAAAAAAGCCCATGCAGGCAAACTCGTTTGTCAAATTACTAATATTCAGAGAAATTTCCATTCGGCCGTTGATACGCTCTCGAACTAAGGCGAAATGAGTTTCTCTACCTTTGTCTGCCCTCTCATACCTTTAATATCCTAACTCCTGCCTCTATTTGCACATCTCTAGCTTACATCTACAATTATCAGTTATTTTTATATGAATTTCCACTCATGATTATTAAAACCATTTCCTAAGCCTTTCTAATGTAACCTGCGCAAAAAACAAAATGGGACAGTTCTGTATCTCTCGTTCTACTCGGCCGATTAAGAAAATTCAAATTGCGTTTTTCATGTCTCGAAAGCGCGACTTAGATATATACATATTAGATTTATATATAGCATTATTCTAACATAGGTATTTTGACACAAAATGGGTCGTTTTCTGAAATGTTTTACATATTTCAATTCTATGACATAAATTATGCCTAAATACTGAATTTTGTAAAATTTGGTGAGAAATTTACAGAGAAACCAAAAATTTAACTTGACGAATTTGTTTGCCCCAAGAATAATACACTTGGCGAACTTTTGCATGGCAACCAAAATACAAGGCAACAAATACATGGCAACCTATTTTCCTATCCCTTCCACTGTGCAGGAGCGGAAAAATCACATCGTTCTTACCTTTTTACATTGTGCATGAGCGAAAAAAGTCACATCGTTCCTACTTCCAAAAATTTAAATAAACTGCGTAAACCGCATTAGATGTTATCGAGTTCAACAAATATGCCAAATTTCAAAACGCGCGAACATAAAAATTTACGTACATCTTAGAACATTTTGAATAAAAAGCTATAATTTTTTCCAGTTATACTTAGAAATATACCTACTTTTAGTCGATGGTAAAAATTTTATAGGTCATAATTCAATTTTCCAAAAATTTATAAAAATTATTTAAAAATACAGATTTTAAAAATAAATCATAAAAAAGGGTGAATTTTATTTGCAGTGAACCTAAATTTCGGACTGTGAAAGAAGGAATCAAGTAAGTAATAAAAAAGGTATTAATAACGACATACCAAATTGAAGTAACATTGAGGAGCTAAAATTTTGAGAGCTAATTTTTTAAAAAACTACTCGTGCGACTTTTACAAAACTTGGCTGTTTGGAATATTTGAGTCGTAGAATCGAAATATGGAAAAAAATTGGCATGCCATTTCCGAAAAAGTCCAATTTTGTGTCAAAATACCTTATTAGAACAATGCTACATATAAATCTAATACATATCCTGAGTCTAATACATATCCTAATCTTTCGAGACATGGAAAACGCAGTTTGACGGAACAACCGGCTCAGTAGAACGGGAGATATAAAACTGTGCCCCCCTTTTTTGGCGCAGGGTACATTTTAATCTTAACCATAAAAGGATACTTTGGTATTTAGCAATCTCCTTTTTAAGAAGTGTCCAAATTTTCAGGAGAACCCAAACTGTGGCAACCATGCACATAACAATACTTCAGGTAACCATTTCAATTTAGTTTGATTACGGCAAAACACACAAGGGCTCTCTTTCTAAGGGGAGGGAAGCCTTCGCGGAGGATTTTCTATAGAAAGCTGGTTTATATACACGTTACACATGGGGGAAAAGCCCGAAAATGCTCATGCAGGGATTCACCGGGATTCGAACCTCGGACCGAAGTACCAGTGCTTTACCGCTCAGCCGCAGGTAAGCGTAACCATATCGATAACCGTGTTTTAATAAGCAACGTCGCCATTTTCGTACATGTTGTTTTGAAACTTGTAACGGCAAATTGCGATTTTTTTTTGTCTTCAGCTGAATTCTGAAATACGCTCTTGTGAGATCTGCGTGCAAACGAAGAAAGTTCTGTGAAAATTTTGCAGGAATATATTTTCCCACGAGGACGGAAATGTTCAGAGTCACATTTGATAATACTGTATTTTGGAAAACAATTTTTTCGGAAATGCAACGCGAAAAGTGTGACGAACGCGTCGGCATCCGAAGTGGAAACTGGCTGGAGAATAGTAGTCTATTCATTGCAGCAATCAGATTTATACGCTGCTGGAGTAAAGAATTACCGAGTGTTAATTTTTGCTTGGAAGAGTTAAAATGGCCAGTAAAACTGTGGTGGACTGAATAATTACATACAAGATGGAACATGCGCAAGAAGTTTTATAAATTGCTTTCCAGGATAAAAGTGAAGCTAAAATTAAAAAAAAAATTCGCTGGTTTGAAATTACCATTCTTTTTCTTCAAAAATCGCCAAATTGCGCCAAGGTGGTTGCAATAATACCAAAGTACCAATAAACGCAACAACATTTTTCAAAAATTAAGCTTCCACATAGATAAAACAATGCTTCCTTCCATTATTCTTCTCAATTGCTTCTTCTTTTTTTAATGTCAAACGCCATTAGTGAAGAGCAATGCTTTGGGAATGGTTATTTTGCATACTTACAGAGGACGGAGAATTATGTTTTTTTTTAATTTCGCAATTTATTCAGGAATAGGGAAAAAATTCTTTTTACTAAGCAAATATTGTATACCAACTGATGACATCCCGAAAGTATCCTAGAGCTTTGTATTTCTCTTTCCC
>KK116495.1:45270-74787 GCA_000611955.2 Stegodyphus mimosarum
ACTACCAATGTTTTGAGGTGGGGATCTCATTCGATGGATTCAAGTGTCACTCAGTCCCAAGATATACAAACATCTTTCAGATCCAAAGCAACTGTATAGCAGTCGATTTAGGTAAACACCAACTGTTCGGGACGGCAGACTGTTTTACTAAACTCAAGAAAAATTGCAGGCAACTTATAATTATGTCTAATGATCAAATGGCTGCTCTCAACCATCGTAATACTCTTATTATACCAGTCACAGAGCGGCGTACCATTAAGAGTAACTTAACTCTTAAGCTTTGTAAATCAAAAATTCTTCGTTGCAAATAAGGAGCTTAAATGTGTTCGTTCACGAACATTTCAGCAGCCATACGAATTTGATTCCTACACTAATAATGCTTGTAGTTATAAAGAACCCTACGGATGCGTTATCGCATGATTGCTTATGAAATTCTTTTACTAAATCTGTTCTTTAAGCCTCTTCTCAAATTCAAGCTTTTGTGAGGGTTTGTTGTGCATTTGTTACAAATTACGTCTCTTAATAGAGGTTTGAGGTTATTATCGATGTACTTTGTTATTTTAGGGCGTATGTTCCTTATACACTGCTGCCCATCGTAAATGCAACACCCTGAAGGAAACAAGCAAATAACATGAAATTTACAACATGCATTAGCGGAGGTGAGATACGCAAATGATTAGAATTTCAGCGCAGACTCGCATCACGCGCGCCTGTGGCGCCACTTCAAAGCGCTATTTAAGGTTTAGAGTTTTCGACGATTTCAAGTTCGGCAATTGTGTTTTTCTTGATTTTTTCAAAAAAAAAAAAGATCAATTATGCCTCGTACTAAACAGCGTTTGATCAAGTATCCGAGTTCGATAGAGGACGGATAGTGGCCTACCGAGAGTGTGGATTATCTTTCAGGGAAATCGGTAGTCTTGCTGGACGAACCCAAACAACTGTAATGCGCATATGTGACCGTTGGATGCAGGAGGGTCCGACGGACGGAAATGTTCGATCGCATCCATCTCGGTGCAATACTTCACGTGATGACAGGAACATCGTGCGCATGCCAGTGACGGATCGCTTAGTCACATCACGAAACACAGTACAGGACATTGTCTGTAACGCATCATCCAGTGTCTACGCGTAGCATTCGAAGCCGTTTACAGCAGAGGGGTCTGTCCGCAGGACGTCCATTGCTTCGTCTACCCTTGACGCAGAACCACAAACGTCTCCGCCGCCAATGGTGCGATGAAAGAAGGATGTGGACAGCAGAATGGAATGAAATTGTCTTTACTGACGAGTCACTCTTGTGCCTGCAACACCACGATGGTCGGATTCGAGCCTGGAGACACCGTGGAGAGAGGATGATGAACAGCTGCGTTATGGCTTGCCACACTGGTCCTGCACCGAGTATTATGGTATGAGGCGGTATTGGATATTACTCTCGCACTCCTCTAGTACGCGTTGCCGGTACTTTAAACAGGCAGCACTACATCTCCGAGGTGTTGGAGCCAGTTGTCCTTCCTTACCTTCAGGGCTTGCCCACAGCCATATTTCAACAGGATAATGTGCGACCACACGTGGACGCATTGTCCAAGGGTTCTTGGTGAATAGCCAGATTGAATTGCTTTCCTGGCTGGCTCGCGCTCGGGATCTTTCTCCGATACGAAACATGTGGTCCATGGTTGCTGAACGATTGATCCAGATTACATCCCAAGCTGCCACACCAGATCAACTTTGGCAACGTGTGGCTGCTGCTTGGTCTGCTGTACCCCAAGAACACATCCAAAGTCTCTTTGAATCAATGCCGAGGCGTGTGACAGCGGTGATCTCCAACAATTGCGGCTACTCTGGCTACTGATTCTAGAAGGAACCACACTTCACAGAAGTCTATGAATTTAATCATTTGATACTTGGTCAACATGTTATCTGCTAAATAAATTTTGTGATATCTCTCGTCTTTTTTGGTGTTGCAATTTGGATTGCCAGCAGTGTATTTCGGTAATAGTTCAGCTCAATGTCGATGCTATAAATTTTCAGTGGTATGACTGGTTTCGTTAAAGCCTTACCATTTCAGATTATCCCAGACGCAGCCAATGTAGTATGCATAGAAAATAAAATTTTGCTTACCATCGGTCTTGCTATTATTACGTTCAGCCTCTCCTAGCATATATTATTAGCCATGATTAATTCAACATCAAAGATATTAATAAATCTACTTGCTATGCAGGACAGGATGCAAGGTTGATGATGGAGGTTCTAAGCACTTAAGAGGATATTTTGTTGCTCTCGGATACATTTACAGCTGTTCCTTCTCTCCCATTTCTTTTCTCTGTCATGGTTTTAGATACACAATTCTATGACAAAACCTGCAATGGAAATTTTACCAACTCAAAAGGATTCACTACGAATGACCTTTTTATTGCGCCCTCTTTTTTGATGGCATAAGCACGGGTTATTTTGCTTAGTGGTTAATCCAGCTCTAATACTATGGAGTATCTTTGATATTCAAAAAACTAATTTTAAAAGATATTTACTTATTTTCCGTTGGTAAAAATACGCGGCAAGCATTTTAATATCGCAGTGCCTCAAATTGACTTTATTAATATTCTCATGATATTCTCGAAGGCATTAATCTAATGCAGGTTAGCCCCTGTGACTTTTCATAATTTTATCTCGCCAATTCGACATCAAATGTCGAGAAGCAAACTCTATATTTTCTGTTAAAGTTATATTATCTGGCGCATATTTTTGGCATACTGCTTCAGCACCATGCGTCATCAGCATCTTTACAATAATCGCACGTGCAAACATTTTTTTATCTACTGAATTTTTTTAGCTGCACTGAATTTTATTTGCGACTCGAAATATTTCAAAAAAAAATTGAAAGCTTTCAGATTTTGCATTATGTACAAAGGGCCTTTTAACGTTTTGTGCGTTGCCTTTATTAAATATCATGTTCTTCGTACTGGTTTTTAGCCAGACTTCGTACTGGTAATGGTTTTACATAAAATTTAGTCAACAATATCCCAAAATAATCTTAAAATAAGCATATCTTTAGAATTTCCGATACACAGTCTCGCGCGCTGGAGATAATTTTTTTTTCGTACAGAGTTGCCATTGCTCGCTTTGAAATCGTTGAGTTTGTTAATCAAAAATTCGTTACAAGTTTTACAAAATATGAAATCGATAATTGGCGGAGACCACAATATGCTTATGGATGAAGAATGGTGATAAGTTTTCTAGCTGACCAGTAATAACTAAGAACTTTGGACATTTGCTTGTGTTAACAATGGTCGAAGTGCAAATTCGTTCAGCAGCTCCAAAAATTTTCGTTTCCATATGGTTAGGAGAAGTTAAAGTTTTCCTACTTGAAAGAAAGAAAGATTCGGGCCCGACCACCAAAGCCACCATGGAGCCCAACAAGGGAACACAGATCCCTGTGTTAGGGCTAGCCGGACCTATAGGCAAACTGAAACCCCACAGTCAGCTTTCCCGAAAACGGAAACTTCCGAAAGCTTATTCCCAAGCCACTGACTGATAGGACTAGTGGCTAGCCGATTGACACTAGCGGGGACAGCTAAGCGCCTCCCGTTTTAAGTAGAAGCAGAGGCCAAAGCAGCGTGTTGGGGACAGTACCTCGCCCTACAACTACCAGGATCCTCCTTTCCTAGCCCACGGATCACCATGCACGGCAAACGCATAGGCGGTTTTCTCACTATGGTGAAACAGAAACCAGACTAGTAGCTGCACCTCACAGTGAGCCCCATCCTCCAGTAGAGGAAACCGCAAAGGCAGAGAGATAGGAAAAAGAGACAAGAGGAGAGGAAAAAGAGAAAAGGTCACTGGGGCCCCGGAATTGCGACACCCGTTCACCAAGACGGTAATCCCCTGAAGGGTCTTCACCTGCTATGCTTTAGCTGGGCATGTTGGAATGGAATTCACGCCTAGGTAGGCCCTACCAGGAGCTATGCTCCCAATGTACTTCGCCTGCCACGTTGAGGCAGCACAGCAGGACTTGGGGGAGGGCGTGTGACTGGACAAGATATGTTGGACTATCATTATGATTGCAGCCCTGAGACAGGACATCTCCCAGGTCATATAAAAGACTCTCGCTAAGATTCCTATTCGTCTAAAGTCGAGCAGAACTCCAGGCAGTTGTTCCCAGCGAAAGGAAGACGTGGGACGTATACCTGCTCACCTCTGTTAGAGACCAGGTGTGCCCGCTCTCCAACACCTACCTATTAAATGTGTTTTATACAGGAATACTCTTTTTATTACACTACTTATTTTATTACGTATTTACTACTTATGTAGTTTTATATTGCACTATTTCTTTATTGCATTACTTTTACGCTTTATGTTTTCTGTTTTATAATATGGCATTGCAATATGTTTCTTGCACCTCTATTTCAAAATCTAATCATTGTACAGTCACTTAACCCCTATAGGGACATGCCTCTCATCTAAATCCTTAAATTCTTCAATAAGCGCTGGAGTGGAGGACGACGGGCATGCACCTGGCTTACCTCTGGTAGACGCCAAGTGCCCTCATTCTCCGTCATCTGTCGCCTAAAATAAAACTTCGTTACCTTCCAAAAACTAGCAGTCAATTCAAACGAAATTCAAGTTCTAACAAATCAAGAAAATGAGGCAGAATTGAAAATTTAACCAAACCAAATAAATGGAGAAATGCACCAGTGTTCCTAAATTTGAAGTGAAAAGCAAATCCAGAGAATAAACGCAATGTGCTCCTCTTGAAACAATATGACATTGCTTTGCTCAACTTTATTATGGAGGCACATAATAGGTGGGCCATCGGGTTGCCTCATGTGAAGGGCCATACAATTTACATACATTCAACTGGGATTCGAACTCTTACGGCAGTCAGATCTCTAGCCATATTTTCATCTGGACGGCTTCATCTCCATCAAAATCAATATCTGGTTTTTCCTTCTTCCGCACCGACTTAGATTCTGCCTGTCACTGGTGGTAAGACACCCGAGTACCAGGCTCGAATAGCCTACCTCTATAGAAAAGTGTCAGCTTTAGAACTTAGCAGTGGAGACACTAAACTATTCCAAATTAATTAGAAATAGCACACGGTCTTAAAACTGCTAAGGAAGAAAACGTACGACTTGTAGGTAGACTGCAACGCTGTCAAGCTTGTTAATAGAACATACAATCAAGGTATCACAATGAAAAAAAAGGATGAGTAAATAGGGAAGCATTAACGAATTGTAAAAAATGTAATCCTACTTAAATAATAAATACTAAAATACAAATAAAAACACAGAAAAAGCATTAAATACCAAATGCCAACAAGAATTCTTCGAGGTGGACTGTCTCAGGAAAACTAGTCTCTATTCAAGTTATTCTTCAAAAGAACCATGGAAATTTCTTGCAGACAGTGCATTCAACTGATGACGAAGAAACTGAGCCACTAACCAGTATTTTATGGCTTTAGCCACTCGGCCACATTTTATTCTTCAGAAGTACCATATTTTATATTCCTTTCAAAATTACACAGAGGTCAAATATAAGCAACAAATATGAAAATGACCATATCATATTTACTACTAGGAGTTAAAATTTAAATTATATGTGATGAAGATTTTAACGATGGTTTTAAATCCGTATATTTGAAGTCAGCACTTCGGGATTACAAGCCAAAGCAAAACTAAAACAGAACATCTGGCCTTGTGCTTCAAACAATCAAAATGCTTTCAGAAATGTGAGGTAGGCTCATTAGATATAAGAATTTTACTGAACTGCTTTCGAAGGAGGTACATTTATATATCAGCACAACCACCATAATTAGAAGTAGCCAAATTCTCAGAATGCACGTAAAATTTCTTCAGTTTAACCAATCAAAGTCGTCATTTCCTTCAGTTTTCCTTTTAGTTCCATAGATTTTACAGTAAATCATGACTTTTGTCTTAAAATACGCGTTTTGTGGGATTTGCCTGCAATGAATGGAATGGCTGTATACCGAAATACAGCATTTTGCCACAAAGTTACTGAAGGGATTAATTGCTTTGACAGAAACTGCTACGAAACTCCCATTAGGTCAAAAAGAGAAGAAACCCTTTCCTATATATATTTACTCTTTCATTTTTCGAGATAAATACCGAATAAAAATATAAAATATGCATAAATTTTTATTAAAGTCGTCGTTTATTTTCTGTAAAAAATCGTCAGACTGCGCCAAGGTGATTGCGCTAATACACAAGTATGTACCTGGAAGGGGTTTGGGAATGCTGAAGCTGATCAAGACATTCTGATATTGCGATATGGTTAATGTTCAAAGTAGCTGTCATAAATCACTGTGGGTTCATTACCAAAACGATCGAACTCTAAAAGAGAAGAGTCTGGATGCTGTAAAATTACTTTCCTCCTGTGTCAAAGAGCAATACATCATAGAATACTGACAGCACAACACTTTTGGATGTTAAACAGAAGACCCGTATCTCAACGAACTCTTTCACATCGGCTTCACCAGCATGAATTGTTTGCAAGAAGATTTATTTGTCTCCCTTTAATCACCATCCAATTTAACACCGCAGGAGAACTGAGGCTGTGAATTCAAGGCGGAACGAACATTGGTAGAATTACTTTTTATGGACCGGCCGCCCAACCGTATAGTCGTTGACTACCGTGCCGAAGAGCCCAGGTTCGAATACCGGAGAAGGCATGAACGTTTGTAAGTGTAGTCTCCGTACGGAATGGGGGACCGAAAATCCTCTCGAGAGGTTGCTGATAGGGAAAACCTTCCGAAACGTCAGCCACCCCCGGATGCTCTCCATCAAAATTGGGGGCGAATTGAGCTAAATAGCACCGTCACCTTAAGATGCTCAAGGATGTTGTCAACGACAGGCGTAAACTTGCGCTCCTTGCCACAAGGAATTTCGTGGGCTTGGGCTGACTAAGGTCAGACAAGTGAGCGTTAGCCAACAACTTTTATGGCCAAATTTCGATTATAATCTTCAGAATGATTCTCAAAATTAGCTTAAAATATACAGGGAATCCTTCGATAAGCAACTGAAACTGCTTAATTTCAAAGTTGGCATACTTCTCTTCCACTTATTAAATGATCCAAAAGTTTATGCGCAAAAATTCAAGAATACATACCTTCTCTATTTCTTCAGGATACCACATCGCGGGTTCGTAAGCCTCAGCCGGGCAACTGTCACATTGTTGCCCATACAGCTTGTAAGCAACGACACCCGAATTGTTTGAAAAGGAGCACCAAAAGGTTATTCTTCCTTTCATCGAAGTCCATCCATGACCGCAAGCCTACTTAAAAGAAAGTCTATTTCAGTGTAAAACTCATCGGAACAATGAAATGAAGCACAGTATGAAGGTCTTACAAGTGAAATAGCTAAAAACCTGCAAATACTATTGAGACAATTTTATTACCTTGCACTACTGATGTCAAGAAACATCCTATGGATGTAGCTGTTCAACTCTAACGCTGTTGCTGTACTTCAGGCGTGAATTACCGCAGTCTATGACGGACACTTACGGAATTCATCAACTTCATTACGTGAATTTCCTCGATTATTTTCGCAAGTTTTAGGGGATATTCCAAGACTTCGCAAATGTAATGTTTTTCAGAAAATATAAAAAAGAAATCCGCAAACTTAGAAATTGACATTTTTCCATTTTAATTGTAATTTGTTTTATATTTAATTTTTATTTTCCCTTACAAGTTCCACATAATGCGCTGCGGAATAATACGGTTTCGAAGTCCAAACTAAAAGATTAAACTAAACTAAAAGATTAAAGAACAATGCCCTCGCCGGAACTCTAATCTCGACCTCCCGAATACGCGCCGAGTGTGCGCTGTCGTGGAAGAAGGAAGAAAATACTTTATAAAGTTAAAAAGCCAACTTCGTTTATGTAGATTTTCAATACCTATTCTGAAGGCGATCTGACACAGGCCTCTCTTCTTAAGAAAAAAAAAATTGCAGTATTTCCTTTCCTTTCCTTTTTCATTGGAGGGGGAGACTGAAAAGATCAGAGCCAAACTAAGGTTTCCTTTCGTAATAATTTAAAATTTTACAATGTTCTTTTCCAGTATATTAAGATTTGGAGTATATTTCAGTTAAACAATTCCCAGACATCCTGTGAAAAGTACCTCTTTATAAGTTTCTAGTTTTGTTTACATTAAATTTCATCGCTATATATTACTTACTACGTGCTCCACTCTTAGGCACTACGGGGAAAGGGAGTGATGTCCTGTGGAGGTCTTTGTCTTTTTAAGGGAAACTGACTCGTATCGACGTTACATATAGGGAAATACACCAAAACGCCCATGCAGTTACCCCTTTCGTGGAAACTCGAACCCTGGGCCGAACCACCAATGTTCAGCTGCTTTTACCGCTCCGCCCCTGATGGAATCATCGCTATTTTGAAGGATGTTTTATCTTATCCTTTAATATTATCAAAGCAGCTGTGGACAAATGTAATCACATTAGACTGCGTATATTGTTAAGTCGTTTCCTGAAATTATCACAATACAATTCATTACAAATTTAGCAAATACCGACAATTTCGGTACCAAACGATCATTAAAAATGTGCTAAGTGAGTGCAATTGTAATGTATAAAAACACTAAACAATTACGTACTGAATACATTTACGTAATTTCATTGGCTTATAAATATAAGATTTATATAGTATTCATTAATAATACGGCTATCATCCAAACTGGTTAAACTGCCTTGCTGAAAAAATGCTGAATTGTAATTAAAAATTATGTTTTGTTACACACATAATTTTACTTTCTAATTGGGTATTATGTTTTCCCAAAAATCTATCAGATCTACATACGGGTTTTCATTTTTTGCATTCAGGTATAAATTTCGTGGCGATTGTTCTAAAAACATTCAAATTGTAATTGGGTACTTACGTGTTATCCCCTCAACTGGTCACTTAACGCGATTTAGCGGCAGTTATTGATAACCGAGTTCTTTCTCGATTTCACCAGTACCTATTGGCGACCGTTGTCTAAATTTTCGCCAACGGTTGTTGCGCCCATGATGACTAAATAGTGCCATGGGCGCAGATGATAGCCCTTGCAATCTGCAAAATGTTATCATCGTAGAGGCTTGGTCTCTACATGTCCCAATTTTTAACATTTAAGCAAGAATAATAATAAAAAATGTCGGCAGTTATTAGTTTCTGGAGAACACAAACCTTACCCTTCGAGAGCTCTGGAAGAACCACTTTAACATCGTGATATGCCTAAGAATTATTGATCAGGCCTGGCTGGGTGTTACAACGAGGATCTTAACCTCTGCATGGAAGAAGCTGCGGCCTGAGGCTGTAGCTGAAAGGTCCTTTGAAGGACTGGAACTCGAAGTGTCAGTGGTAGAGGAGATTGTTTCTTTGGGAAAATCTATGGGTCTGGAGGTGGATGAGAGAGATGTGAACGAACTCGTCGAGGAACAGTTCAGGAGATGACAAATGAGGAGTTACATGATCTGCATTTGCAACAGCATACGGTGGTTCAACGAAAAATTAGTTTTAAAGAGGAGCCAGAGATGGAGGAGGTTATCCCTACATGAAATATAAAGGAGATCTTGGGAATGTGGGAGAAAGTTGTAGAGTTCGTGGATAAAAATCACCCCGAAAAAGTTGCAACTAGAGGTGCATCGGAGTTGTTCAACGAAACTTGCCCTAACTCATTTACGCAATGCATTGAAAGGGAGGAAGAAACAAACCTCCTTGTACAGCTTTTTTAAACGATCTGCAGGTGAAAATGAGCAAAGCGTGACGAAAAAAGAGAAGACCAGTGACGAAAATTAAGCGCTTTCATAAGCACTTCACTTTTTCTTTGATTATGTTTTTATAGAATATGTATTTATTTATAAATAAGTGTTTCTTCTTGTAAATACATTTTTCTTATTCAAAAACACTTAACAAAAAGAACTGAGGTGATGATTTGGGAGCTGCAACGGATTAATGGCATTTTAATTAATTTCAATGGGGAAAATTCCTTTGAGATACGAGCAATTTGACATACGAGCAAGGTTACGGGACGAATTAAACTCTTATGTCGAGGTACCACTGTATATAATATAGTTACGGTAACTAAGTAAAAGTCAAGTAAATTACGCGAGTGAAAAACCTGCTGGTCGGTGGTTTAAAGCATTTGTTTGCGGTAAAGCACCCTACGGCCATCTGCACAAGGGGAGAAATACCTTCGGGAAGGGCTTTCTAAACGAAACTCGTTCATTTTCACGTTACACAAGGGGGAAACCAGGATTTTGAACTCTGGTCAAACCAGCAGTGTCCAGCTGCTTCACCTTTTCACTATTAAGTTTGATTTGGTTTTTTTCATTATGGCAAAATACGCTGGGTTATTTGCTTGAGAGGAGGGATACCTTCACAGAGGACTTTCTGAAGAAAACTAGCTCGTATACAAATTACAAATGGCGAAAACCATGAAAACGTTAATGCAACTAGGCTTGAATAGAACCTAGAACAGATTACTGATTTCAGCGATTCTACAGCGCGGCCGTTGATGAGCAAGAGTTTCAGTGTTTCAGTGTTTCGTGGTATTATCCATTCGCCCACGGTAATATGAATCTGAAAAATTTGAATTTACAACATAATCAACGCTTCTACTTATCAAGCCAGTCATTGCTGCTGCTGTGGAGGTAAAAAAATCACATTTTCTTTCATCCTATATTAAAGTAAATTCTATATTTCTTGTTAGATGTAAGGAATTAGTATTTGGAATATTTAACCGAAAAATACACCGTTAATTGAAGCAAGAGACAAAACATTGTGTTCTAGCAGCATTCTTTCAATACTACTATTGTAGATTAGTGTAAGTAATATTTTCCCGTAACGAGCATTTGCATGATATTTCTCAGAGGGTGGGGCAAAGACTGGAAACAAATGATTAAATATTTTTAAATTTGGCGTTTCATGAGCAGATAACAGAATACCAACAGACGGCGCTTAACGTGATCGCGGTTACTATTTCTAATATTTTTATCTAATTCCAGATGTCCCGCCATTTGTGTACGAAAATACGGAAAATATGTCCCCGTTAATATGATGAAAATATTGTATAATCTGTTTGAACTGAAATCGCCAAATAAGTTCAAAATTGATTACAAAAATTGCTAAGTGAGAGTTGGGTTGGGTTATTCAATTATGGCAAAGCACACGAGGGCTATCTGCCTAAAGGGAGGGATGCCTTCGTGGAGGGCTTTCTAAGGGAAACTGGCTCGTATACACGTTACACATGGGGAAAACCACGAAAACGCCCATGCAGCCAGCCCGTTCGCGGGATTCGAACCTCGGACCGAACTACCAGTGTTCAGAGTCTTTACCGCTCGGCCGCTGGTGGGCCTGCTAAGTGAGAGAAATGTCAAACAGCTTCATTTGATTTTAGTCAATCAGTTAACGTCAGGCGAAAATAAACTACCTTTCAATAACTGTGTAGTGGCTAAGTGATTGTACGAGAAATAATAATTTTTAATTTCAAGTATTTTATATTTTGCATGTGTTTACTTCGTAAAATTAACGTTTTGTTAATATTCATATTTTATGCTGAATGGCAACGAGTAGCGATTCGTGATTTTTCACATTTCGAATGTTTATTTCCCTTGTGATTCAAGTAGCAGCTCATTTTGATAGCTGAAAAATAAAAGTAAACTTAGCTATTCATTAGTGATTCTTGCTGTTCCTAATTCAGTTTGAATATTAGTAGTCAAGACTACATTTGGTAAATCTGTATTATTTTTGAAATGACGAAATATTAGTAGTCAAGACTACATTTGGTAAATCTGTATTATTTTTGAAATGACGACAAATGGCCTCTTAAACTGCTGCAAAAGAATCGATGCAGTCAGAGGAACTTCAAAAGGCCAGTTTAAAAATACCTCTTTTTTCGACTGATAAGACGGAAACACGGTTTTCCTCAAGCTGAAGCGCGATTCAAAATCGCACAATATAGTTTCAGAACGGAATTATCGAGTTTCACAACTTGAACCCAAGTTAGTCGAAACTATTTGCGATATTGTAACTAAGTTTTTATATTTAAGGAAAGTGAAAATGTACGAATTATGTGAAAATGTCCGATTACTAATATTGGGTTTGGACACATGAAACCAAGCCAACTTTTGCAGAAACTGAGATCAGTTGCTACTACGGATGTGTCTGAAAATTTAATCAAAACATCATGGCTTTAGAAACTACCCGATTCAATATATCATTAGTAGGCGATGAAGAGGTAACCAAGTTAGCGTCTATAGCAGATAAAATTGGCGACATGAATCGAAAACCAGAAGTATTTGGTGTTAATGCCTCTTCCGTTCCCGTAAATGATTAGCTGCAAAAAATTGCCCCTCTTGAACAAAAAATCGATCAAATAACCATTCGATTAAGCCACAGGGACTCGGATTCACTAATTCCCGTCCAAGATCTCGAAACTGGTCTCGTAAACGATATGATGCAAATGGCAAATTTTGTTTCTCTCGCTTTCGATCTGGAGCAAAATGCATTCCAGAGAAATACCTGTCTCCGAGTACTCGGGTAATCAATTTCAAAAACTAGGAAAACTCGAATCTGCAAAGTTCAGCGACAAATTCTTCTGCAAAAATACGAAAGGACTGTCGCAAACTTAGTTTATTCGTTCGTCACAGAGCTGACGTAAGCATATTTTCAGCTACATCACAGAATAAATGTAAAAGTGAATACAAACTGTAGCTAACAGCACATATATCTCCACATAGAAGCATAAAAAAGCTAACTCTTAATTTGAGATTCCGTCTTGATTTCCACTTTCCTTTTGTCACAAAAGGTATTTTAGGATCCGACTTTCTTTACAAATGTAACTTGCTTATCGACATAAAAAGTTAATTGATGGCGTAACACAACTTAAGTGTCCAGCGTGATATCGCTGCTACTTCAAGTGATAACTACGTAACCACATTAAATAAATCTGTAAAAAGATCCGATTCGTTGCCGAAGTATCCCGAAATTTCTAAACCTAACCTTTTTTCTACACAAGTTAAGCATGGTGTTGCACATTTTATTGTGACTGATGTGGTCAAACCCGTGTATTCAGAGGCACGGCAGCTCGATCCAAAATGCTTAGCTAAATAGAAATTTATGCTTAACAGTGGAATAATTCGTCCGTCAAACTCTCAGCGGTCAAGTCCCTTGCATCTTGTTACGAAAAAGGACGGTTCATAACGGCCTTACGGGGACTATCGTCAGCTGAAGCCCAGATGATACTTGTCCGATACACCCAATTCCTCAGATTGAAGATTATCATATTTTAAAAAGCACAATTGTTTTCTCTAAAACTGATTTATTAAAAGTTTATTTTCAAATTCCCATTGCAGAAGACAAATGCAAACAGCCATCACCACTCCTTTCCGTTCGTAGCAATTTAATGTAACAAGTTTCGGTTTGAAAAATTCTACATTTCAAACTATTTATTCACAAAGTCTTTAGAAGAACAGAATTCTTTTCCCCCCCTATTTAGACAACATACTTATTGCATCTAGTACTGACCAATAACATGAAAATCTTAAATTAGTTTTCGAAAGACTAAATACCTTTGGCTTAAGAATAATTATTTCAAAATCCATGTTCGCAGTTCATCAAATAGAGTTTTTAGGATATCTAATTACACCTCAGAGTTCCCGTCCTTTGCCAGAAAGAGGTGAACTTAAAACTTTTTCTGGAGTACTTCCCTTTCACCGTCGTTACCTAAAAGATGCAGCGAAGAATCGAGCATTGTTACATGAATACCTTAAAGTGAGCTAGAATGAAAGGCAAACGTCAAATTCAATGGACTGAAGAAGCTGAAAAAACAATTTGAAAAGTTCAGAGCGGATGAAAAAAACCTTTGGAACCTCCTTATGAAGGGCCATTCCCAGCCATTAATCACAAAGATAAATATTTTACTATGAACATAAAAGGAAAATATGTTAATGTATCTCTGGATCGCTTGAAAGAAGCATATATTTTGGCTCAGGAAAATTCTCAGCTAACAAACCTGACAACAGCAAATTTCAGAGACCGGACTCAAATTCAGATGTGGATCAAAAATATTCTGGCACAACTATAGGTTTACCTATAGATTTATATGAATTCTTCTGACAGTGGTCAAGACTTCAGCGCTAGTTGGTACCTATTTCTTCACCTTCGTAACCTAACTTTGTTATTGGTGAGGATTAGTGTAGGGGCTCAGTTATTGCATGAGTAACAATTATTTCTAATTTCAAGTACTTTATATTTTTGCTGAATGGCAACAAATAGTGATTCATAATTTTGTTTTGGAACGTTGATTTTCTTGTGATTGTAATTCAAGTAGCAGCTCATTTTGATAGTTTTAAAATAAAAGCAGTAAACTTAACTATTCATTAGTGGTTCTTGCTGTTCCGATCTATAATTCAGTTTGAATATCAGTGGTCAAGACTACAACTGTCGATTTTGAGGCGATTACTCTCATGTCCTTGGACAAGTTCTCTTCCAATGAGACATGCCCTCCGATCCGAGTATTGAGATGAGGGAAACAGCATCATTCAAATTATTGCTAGAAGTGTTATGAATAGCTCAAGATTGAACTTTTTCTAATTAAAATGATGTGAAAGTACTTATGTTTCTAGTTACATTTAAATTTCCTTGCTCTTTTGAAGGCTATTTTTTCTCATTCTTTAACGTTGTCATTCGGTTAGTGTAATTAAAATAGCTGGGGACTAACATCACACTGAGCGACGCCTATTGATTGTATTGCGCTAATACAAAAGGAATTGAGTAACAAATGCGAGTGAAAGGACCCGATCGGATTCCAACCAACGCACATGTTTTCGAAAGCGTCAGGAATTCTCCGTACAGTGCAATAGAATAATTACTTGCTACAATTGAAAGTGTAGTTAAAAGACCTCGCACAATACAACATATCCTGTGGTGAATGTAAATATGTAAATATTCAAGTCTTTTGCGTTTTTGTTATCACCCAGCAAAGAAGGATTTGGACTTTGCGTAATTCCTACAATTTTATTTAGCTTTTCAATTTATTTACAGGCTGTTATGCATATTTTTAGAAGACTTTGCTTTGCCATAAATAAAAGCCTGCCTGGAATTTTTTTTTTACTTGAAAATATATTTTTAAAAGTATAAGTTATAATTTGCTATTCAACAATTTTGTTTCAGTGCAAAGTGGCGCTTTTAAAGGTAAAGTGGACGGAAGTGTGTCTTGTGCTCTTTCCGAAGAAAATTACTCGTATCTAGCTATCAAAAAATGTTGTGAAAGCCGCAATTCTTCGGGTAGCAACGATATATGATGTCAATAAAAAAGGGGTAAAATGTCAAAGTTTGGCTTCAAGGTAAAAAAAATGTCCAATATACACATACAAGGAAAAAACAGGACGTTTCGAATGTTGCAAAGGTAAAAACTTTAATGTTAAAAGAAAATCTTCCAAAGCAAAGGGCAGTTGCATAATCATTCAATCGCAATTGTAAACAAAGTGAGTAATGCTGATTTGAATCTCAACAACGCGAAAATACGTAATGTACATCGTCTTTCTCCACGACATATCGCCGAAAGCAGAACACGCTGCAGAAATCTCCATGAGAAACACTTATTCAGACAAAAATGGGCAAATTTTGTAACAGATGAATTTTGGGTATATTTAAATGATCGCAATAAAAAATCCATTTTTATCGTCAAAGAGAAGAAAAACTTAGAACATGGTTTAAAAAGAATCTAAAAGAAGTTTTTCAAAGGGATTTATGATTGTTGTCGGTTTTTCATACAAAGACAAATAAAAATTAAAGAGTGGAGAAACCTGTTAAGGTCAACTTCACATATTATCAAACATATTTTATATCCAATTTTCAAATATAAACTACCTTCTCTTTACCCACAATACCATATATCGCTAGAACTGCATCAAGACAAAGCAAGCAGCCGGTCGTCAAAATCCACCGTTAATTTCCTGGGAAAAATTGAACAAAACGGGTACCAAAGACCATACCTTTCACTCAATATCCCTCCTATAAACCTCCTGACATATCCACGGATTCTTGCGCTTTTCGACTTTTAAAAAGCGGATTGTCGGGACGTCGACCTACAATCCTCTTTGGACTTCAGAAAGCTGTTCGGGATGAATGGGATAAAATACCTCCTCCGCTACTAAAAAGAGCTTTACCGTCTTGGAAATATAGTGTAGAAAAATAGTGAAGAATAAAAGTTCTCAAATTGAACATTTAAAATACAAAAATTTAAGGTAAAATATTTCTGTAAATACAATGAAAATAGTCTAAAAAATGAGCAAATAGCCTTAGTATAAATGGACTGTGTTTCTGGCCAAACATACAACTAGAAGTATTGTGAATTTACAAAAATGTTCGCAGCAGCCAATCAGGAAGTTTTATTAAAAACAGTTATTCATTCGTCAGAAAAATTGCTTTAAAATAAACTTTTCATCATAGTTTAATAAGATAGAATTTATTAACTGGAATATTTAAAACACTATCAATTGTAAATATGTGACTGGACTTATGTTTTTGGCCAAATTAGGAACTAGTGAAATAATGTGAAACAGTGAAAATGTTCAGAGGGATACATGTGAAAGACTTGATTCATTCGACCCAACGAGCTCTCAAAATTAACTTCACTGTAATTATTACCAATGGCTGAATTCACAAACTGAAAATTATGAATGATAGATTAAACAGAAAATTAAGATTGATGGATACGATCTGAGAAAAGACGCGCCATATGAACTCTGAAACTGTACGTATAGACCTCCGTCACCTCACGCATTCACTCTTACGGATGAACGGCATAATTGCACCTAAATTAAAAATTAAAGTGATTTTAATTATGGGCATAATTAAAATTCCTGGTAAAAACTCTTTGTAGTTGATACCAGTTTGCAAAGGATGATCTACGCCAAGTGGAAGGGACCAAGAGTCAAAATTGCCCTCCCTTTGCGCATTGTCTCTGCTTCAGTCAACATACTTTTATTGTAAACTACATCATTAAAATTTATTCGGTACTTACGTATTAACGCCACCATTCATCGGGGAATTTGACAGGAATTAAAATTATGTCGATAACGAAATATTATCCCCAAAAAAATTTCTAACATTAACACATTATGTAGACAAAAACGAAAAGCCGTGCGTAAACCATGTCAAGACAAAACACTATCGCTTAGTGACTTGAGCTATTCGACAACTGGTGATATTTGCTTTAATTCTGGAAAGCAAGAAGACAATTCGGTACTCATTGATGTGAAAGAGAAATAGCTACCTTGACATGCATAAGTAGACATCCAGTCACCTAGAACCCAGATGCCCGAATGGCTTGTTTTGATCTGCAATTTTTAATGCAATAACCAGCTTTTAAAATACCAATCATATCGATTAGTTTCTTTGATATCAGTAAAAATAAAAGACCCAATTTTACCTAAATCAAATAGAAATGGTACCAGTTTGCACCTGTTTTCCAAACTTCGCGACCTTGCACGTATAAGGCTCACCAACGTCCGAGAGGTAAAGTCGCTAAACATTGGTACTTCTGTCCAAGGTTCGAATGCCACGAACCGAGTAGCTGCATGGGTGTTTCCAAGGTTTTCCACTGTGTAACGTGTATACGAGGTAGTTTCCCTTACAAAGTCTTCCGCGTAGGCATCTCTCCTTTTAGGCAAGCCCCCTCGTGTGCTTTACTGTAATCAAATAAACCAAAAACCTTTATTGATACTCCCTAGAGAATATTTTTCCTGTATTGAAACTCTAAAGTATAGAAAACCTATTCGATCTATTCTAACTGATCTTTAATGAAATTGAATTTACAAGCACTATTAGTAACAAATCAATAAAAGTAATGTTCTTTCGAGAATGAATTTCGACACTCAAGTTCTATAAAGGTACATCTGAATTATTTCTTGTAGATATGTTATTTGAATATGACAAAATCATGAGGGGCTATCTGACTAAGAGGAGGATTCCCTTCGTGGAGGATTTTCAGAGGGAAACTGGCTCGTATTCATGTTACGCGTGGGGTAGCATGGTACACGAACATGTTACTATGGTGTACGAACATTAACCATGCAATCAGCCTTCACCTGGATTCGAACCCAAAGCAGGTCGAGCTATCAATATTCAGCAATTTTAACCACTCGGCCAAGAGAAAAGGGCTATTTCTTGTAGAATCGTGCCGCAATGCTGCCATGAAAATACCTAAATTTCCAAACTTCCTCTTTTTATATATAAAAGGAATTTCCTATATAAAAGGAATGTGGTAAATTGGGTATTTAAGTTTTAGTGTTAACTGTTCCTCGTCAGAGCTACTTTAATAATGTAAATGCTCACAAAAAATAATAAATATTGTTACGAATTTCGTATTGTTTAGCTATTTATTTAGAACTGTAATTAAAATTGTTTTATTTTCCTGCGCAACGCAGACGAATTTGAAGAGAAAGCTACGCCGAAAAAGTAAAAATACAAGAGCGCGTGCATTTAATATTTAATAAATATCTCGTAATTGCTGTTGCCATCCAGAAAAATTCGAGAATAGATTTTACCAAAATGTTCTCGTGAATAATTAAAAAGCTTATACAAGCCGAATAAAAACACCTCAGCTAAGTCGCTGTTGTTTTTAAGCGAACTGTATGTTTACTTAGAGCTGTTATTGATTGTAGCGAATTCGCTGACAGATTGGATTAACTTTCTCTGCGAGAATTGAGTTCTGTTTAACGTTTGAGATATTGTACGAATATCTACGAGGAAATACTTTAGTATTTTGTTTTATTTCTTGCGAAAAGAATAAATTTTATTAACTTTTTAACGACTCGTGCATTCAATCCATTACGAACCCGTACGCACCCAATAATATTATATTATACAAATAGTTTCGCCATCACTTTAAATTAAAATATTTACAAAAACAAATAGGTCATCAAATTTGCTTTTTTAAAACGATAACTAAAGCTCCGATAAACTACATACCTCGCAGGAGAAACGAACTTTCGCTGAATCCACGAAAGTATGCCACCTACCAGTTGGTCTTGAATTTACAAGAACAAGTCGCCAAGGATGAGGGGAAAACCGACAGAATAGTTTGTAGAAGATGAGCTGCCACACTAGTGCAAAGTTACTGAAACAGAATGAAGATTTAGATGCCTGACCAAGTTGAAAATCAAAGTTTACATACGAAAGCTCACATTAATACGAAAATGCATTTTAGGCATTACATAGTAAGACATGAAAGCAAGAGACATGGCATGTTTTATCTAATCTTCAAAAGTGACGTTTACCTAGGAATATGTGCATATTGGTTGATATCGTTATCATTTTCACTGAAGTTACTAATTTCGATGATACTGAAAACATCGAGCGCCAAACAATTTGCTGTGTAAATATGCTACATTTAACAGTTTCGCATTATCTACAGTTAAATGTAGTCTTATCAGCTGCAACAGTGTTCTTCCTTACAAAATATAATCGATATAAGGTTTTTAAAGAGTGTCGTTCAACTTTATTAAAATAAACCTAAGAAATATTTGTGATAAACTACCAGGTGACAGTGAATGCGGACACCTGGGCGGCTTATTAGAACTACTCGGGTATCGTCTGGAATCCGCAACTATACAACGCGAGAACTCTTTGGCGCCCCAGAAGCGCGGAGTCGGGGAGCTTAATAGAAACTTTTGTTGATGCTGTATACTATTTGGGCATTTTAAACCGATATTTAAACATCTTACAAAATACAATAATTGTATACTGATGCACATACTGCAGCTTTTACATAAATATTATGCACTAATAATTAAACACTACCGTGGTGCATTTCATGTGTATCTAGGTTTGAACACTAACAGTTAAAATGAGCTAGCTCATGACGAAAATTTTCTCGCTGGAAGTATCAAGTTGGCGCATGTATGTTTCTAAAGAAGATTGTTTGGCGCGTGTTGTGCGATAACAGAAAAGATCCGATAACCCACTTTTAGAGCAACTGAATTAAATATTAGATATTCAGAGGTTTAATTTTGGTTTGACATTGAAAACATTCCTTAGAAATTTAAACGAAACTTTAATTATTGAAATGCGAAAACACTACTGAAATAAAACTGCTTTACGAAGCCCTTAAATTGGTGTTAATAACTTTTGTGACAGAAATGTACTTTTAAATGCTACAGAATTTAATTGCAGAATAAATGATAGAACATTTTATACAAACTATGGACATTATTAAAAAACAATCCAAGGCAATTCAAATGAAAACAATTCTGGAAAGCGTTTACAAAAGTGGGATGTATCAAGGTTGAAGCACTCGCATCGCTACTGTCAGTACACAGGTTATTACATCATCTGTCATAACTCTTGTAGAAATTCGACTTGCAGTTTATTCCGTGGATGAGATTCAGGTTTATCAGCCCAAGGGCGGCGATGTCTTCATGAAGTTTTTTCCAACGAAAACTAGTTCAGTTACACACGGGTGAAACTGTAAAAATGTCCACACAAGCCCGTCTGTCGTAAAGCAGGTAACCTGAGACATTACTCACATGAATGCACCATAGCACAGGACATGTGCATCTTCGAACGCTCTGAAAATAATTTTCAGGCATGGAGAGAGGCTAGTGGAAAATGAAAAAGGTCTGTCAAAGCTCTCAGGGTAACTGCATACATTAATGATAATGCTGATAATATTTTAGGCCTTTAGCACAGCATATTAACCCTAACTCGGAAGTCTCATTTGCAAAGTACATTGCTCAGTCTCGCATAACGGTTACTTGCACATATTCCGTAAGATCTGGCACAGTATGCGATTCTATAAAATTGATGTAAATAATCTTACAACTCATGCAGTGCAACTTTTAAGCTTATGATAATCTGTTCACTTATAACAACACAGGAGTCTGATGTATTTTCTTTCAAGGGCCTTGTGTGCCCGTGTAACTAAACAAGAGTTAAATTACGTCGCTTGTCCAGCCTTCCCGGGAGTCTTGGCCGTTGTACACAGATTTTCTACAGCTATACAGCAGTGATTCTCTCAGCTGTCGTTGTGTACTGTCTGGGGAAATTATGTCAGAGTATGAGGAAATTATGTCAGAGTATGGGGCCGCAACAAAGCGCGGCAGACGCACAAGTAGATTTTCTCCTCCACAAGACACTCAGTAGCAGCTTAAGCATAACAGGCCCACTGTCCTCATGGCGGTGCAGAGTACACAGAGAGGGAGCCCAATGGTTTGGTAATTTTGATTACGGCACGGCACGGCACGCGAGAGCAATATGCCTAATGGGAGGAATGTCTTCGTGGAAGGCTTTCTAAGGGAAACTGGCTCGTATCCACATTAAACATGGGAAAACACGAAAATGCCCATGAAGCCATACTAAGCCATTCGCTGAATTTCAACCCAGGCCGAACTATCAGTGTTCATCCAATGGTGGACCCCGTTGATAGGGATTTGAAGTTGGATTAAACTGTCACTGTTCTCTTATCCACTCGACCCGTAGTGTATTGCAGGATGTATTAAGTGTGGCTATATTTATAAGATAAACTTTTTAAAGTATTCTGTATGAAGAGAAGGGCTACAATCGAAACTTATTCGGACCGGAGAAGGACCAACATTTTATCTTCCTCTTTTGGAATCCAACTTTAAATTTCGAGGAATTAAGTTTTAATCGTTTCCAAGCCGATACATGTTTCGTAACCTAAAATTATTTACAGTAGCAAAAATCCATGTCATGCTTATAACTTTGTTATCAAATCCAATTTATGCAATTAGACATGGCCTTTAAGTTCAATAATTACATGCAGAAGAAGCAACTTCGTAGAAGATTCATTAGGTGAGAGATATTTGTTATTTCTTACGAATGAAAGCAGAAGAAAATCCAATATCCCAAACCGAGAAGTGAGCTCTCTGCTTTTCGTAATTTTTGAGAGAAAATGCTGCATTAAGAATTGCTTAACATATATACATTAAAGGAATACTAAAATTTCACTTACCAAGTTCGTTTTACAATCGGCAAAGCCAAAATAGCCGGCGTCGTAGTGATAGAAAATATCGGGAGATATCTGCTGCTTAACAATGTTGGTCCAACGGGAGTGAAAACTGGTGCAGAAAATACAACCATTTCTAGTTTTATTTTTTTCCAGTCTTCTCTAAAAACAACTAATAAATAATGAAAATGTTAATTAGTTAAATTACATGAAGTAAATACGAGTTAAACGTTTGACAGGAATTAATTTTAAATTTAGTGGAAATATTTATTTGGATATTACCATTCGCTCCAGATAAAAGCAAATTTACCTGAAGTTCTTAGCCTTGTGCAACTTTATAAACGTTACCGATAAAGTATGAAACGTTGGCATTCTATAGAATATTCCTAGGTATTTTAAAGATTGCCTGGCACAAGAAATATGGGAATTATTATACACTTTGCCTATGCATTGTACAGAATGACGAATGCTTAGGCAATTTATATTCAGGTTTTCACTTACCCGAGAAATTTAAAAATTTACCTTGACGCACATTTTTCAATTTTCTCCAAGAACAATTCACTTCGCGAAATTCTTAAAATTTGTAATGCCTCTTTTCCTTTGCCTTATACCTCTGTGTGGGACGAAAAGTGCATCGTTCATTCATTCAAATACATTTCAGACAAAGTCTGTAAACCACATCTGGCGTTATTACCACTAATAACAAATATGCGAAATTTCAGAACCAATATATAATTTCACGTTTGGAGATTGAATAAAAACTAATTTTTAGCAGGTTATGCCTAGAAACACATCTGCTTTAAGGTGACGGCAAAATTTCACAGCTTTTCGAGAAATTTACAAAATAGAAAATTAAAAAATAAAATATCTGCGAATGTTATTCCGATTGAAAGCAAACTTCGAACTGTGAAAGAAGAAACCAAGTAAGTTTCATAAAAAATTAATGAATGTGTACCAAATTCGATTAACACTGAGGAACTAAAATTTTTAGAGCTAATTTTTTAAAGCAACTCGTGCGATTTTCACAAAACTCGGTACCTTGGCGTAATTTGAGTCGTATAATCGAAATACGGAAAAAAATTGGTATGTCATTTCCCAAAAAATCCGATTTTGTATCAGAATTAAGTATGTTAGAACAATGCTATATGAATCTACTATATACCCTAAGTTGCATTTTAGAGACACGAAAAACGAAAATTAAATTTAGTCAGTCGGTCCAGTAGAACGGGAGATGCAGAACTGTCCATTTTTTGTGTAAGGTGTATATCAATATTGAAGCAAAATTAAATCCTCAGTTTAATAGTGTTAGAAAAAGGTTTCATAAAACAATAGCATGACATTACGGTTATAACATGAATTATGGTTATCATGAAGATTGGTTTAATTATAACAAAGCACGCGAGTACTATTTGCCTAAGTGGAGGGATGCCTTCGTGGAGGACTTTCTAAGGTTCTTCCAGTGTTCAGAGACTTTATATAGCTCGGCTGTTGGTGGGCCCAGGTTATGATGAACTAGACAGGATTATATCCGTTACAGAACACACTTCAAGATATATGCACCAATTTCCAATGAAAAAAATTTGCTTCACTTCTAATGAGGTAAATTTTTTTTAAACATTTATATCGCTCGAGTTAATTATTTTAATAAATCAAGAACACTTTAAAAAATTACACATGATATTTACTGTGGAAACAAGAACGGTGTTAGAGACCAAAACATTTAAGTTAATCGTAGTCAATAAGCAATACCGGCGCATGTCATCTCTGTAGAAAATGTTTTGCCTAAGTTGTACTGAAACGGAAAATTCCAGCGCCATTCGAAATAGGTGACTAATACAGAAGTGTTAATCTTAAATTTCAGCAAATTTTGTTCGGCAGTAACTTTTCAAATTTTCAAAATTCGATTAATTGAAACTACAGTTTAGTTACGGTTAGTTAATCTAGAATAGTGAAGCAACAAAAATCAGCTTTATATTTGCAAATTTTTACAGGACAGTTTGGATGGTGTAACCGAACCATCATCCTCAGCTGTCAAAGTGCAAATGATTGGTAACACCATCGAAACTGGTCCTATAAAAATTTGCTAATATAACGCTGATTTTGGCTGTTTGACTATTCTAGATTAATACTTTTTCGGCGTGTTATTCTATGCTATTACTTACATGCGAGAAAGGTAAGCGAAGTCTATCCTCCTAAAAGATGCCTCCGTGAAAGATTTTCTAAAGGTGGCTCGCTTATTTTGCTCTACACCTGAAAAAGTACACAAAAACCAACACGCAGCCACTGCATTCGCTAAAATTAAGAGTTGAGTCAATCAAACTATCAGTGCTCAGTGATCTTATCAATTCAGCCATTTTTTCAGATGAGTTTAAGAGAAACCCGTTTCTATTTCATACGAGAAAAATTATGAAGTCTTAAAAATTAACCTCCGTAACTGCTGAAAATAGAGCCCTGCCAAGGATTTAAATACTGGGCCAGTGCTTGACTTGTTATTTAGAAACTGTATTTGGGGCTATTGTGGCGGATTTCAAAAATTAAGACATTTCCGCTATATGCTTAAAAACATTTTTAAAGTTATGTAGAAGTGAAGTCTTGGGAGATATTTAACGAAATAACAGAAGGCAACAAGTTATGAAATAAATATTAAAACAAATAAAAGCTTTAATAGAGGTTTAAAAAGTGAATTAAAGAAATTTATGAGTTTATGCTCTTATAATTGCAAACATCTGAAGGAAACTAGAAATTTATACAATTTAGAAGCTATTTTATGGAACAGATGTAAAATGATAGCTCAATATGCTTTAACCTTTTAAAAACCATTCTGAAAAAATTTTTAAATCCCCATATAACGCAACATCTGACGAAAATTGACTTGAGTTTTCATTTTACGGAACTAAAAAGAATAGTTTAACATTTTCACACGAGGGGGACGAATACTTTTCATGTGTAGCAATCATGTTACTTCAGGTTAACATGTTCAAGTTTCACTTGGTTTAAGCAGACTATTTTACGAAGCAGAAGTTGAATTTTCAGAACTACAGGAAAAAATCACAATCAGTAATCTAAATCAAGAATTCTACAGTTTTTTGCAATTAGAATCTCTTGTCAAATTTGGACATAGTACAGATCTATTAGTGATAAAAAATAAATTGTTCACCGATTTTTTAATTTACGAATTTTTACCTAAATAATTAGTAATTGAATATTTTTGTGAAGTTGCCAGATTGGTGTTATTCAAATAAAGAAAAATTTCCTTAACGGTTGTTTGACTTTAGCAATTGGCAGATACTGACAAATTGCGCCAAAAAGGCAAAGAATTTTATTTCAAAATTTATTTCAATTTGTACCAGTTACTTCCTGTTTCATTTGTTCACTAATCAAACAGTGGATTCATAAATATGTAAAATCTCTTTCTTAACGTTATTCGAAATTTATTTTTGGATCTAATTAAAAGCATCAGATCGGGAGTGTTTCAAAATACATAGCAAAATCCTTTTAACAGAGGCCAGAGTTGCTTGGCGATTTTCTTATTACTCGGTTTATTTAACATTTTTAAAGATTTGAGTTCTTGACTCTATCAACACCAAACACAAGGTTTTTGCTTTGCTAATTTTGTTTCACTAATTTTACGTTGCGCGTTTCTCTTATTTTTAAATGATTACAAAATTAGTACTACAGACGCAATTGTCATAAACCAGTTAACTCGCAACATCAACATGTCTTAAACTGCAAGGTTACGTTTTTTCCTAAAATTTCGCCCATTTTCAACTGTTTCCAATTAGAAATCTCATGTAAATGAAGGATATTGACCTCCTTTATCAAATATTCCGAATTAACGTTCGTATATAATTCGTAATATATGACAATGTATTTTCATGCTATGTTTTAACAGTTAATTACAAATTATCACTGTGATCGTGTTTAAAAAGAAAATTCACTTTCCACGCATTTCTTACAACATTACATGGAAAAGTGAATAGCGTTCTGACAGCGATGGCTTGGAGGTCAATAAAAACTAGTTTCCTTAGATAATTAACAAGAACATAACATAGTTGATTAATATAGCTAATTAAGTTAAAACAATATAGAACTCGCAGGTTTAGAAACAGTATCAAAAATGAGTTTTACCAGAAATATAGCATGAACTAACTGACTATATTTCAATTAAAACCTTGGCATGTGCTATATGAAAGCTACAACTTTCAAGTATTAAAGAATTAAATTTTTGCGCTTAAACTAATCAGTTCTTATAGCTAATATTCCCTCAAATTAAGCTTAGTTTCTAGTTAAATAAATTTAGAATCAAACCGATTAAAAATTTAGAAATAGATTACAAAATTATTTTACCATTCGAAGTCCTATAAAACAGCATCAGAGCAGTTTTCGTCTTTGTAGTTTTATTTATAATAAAATATGTAGTTCATGCTTGTATTGCACAAAGCTTCGATTTCATTCTTTAAATTAATGCTTTAAATATTACTTGACACTTTTCAAACACTAGTTTCTGAAATCTATAATCTTCCTTTAAAATTAAAATATCCTAAATTTGACATCATTCACGAATTAAAATAACACGTCGAACAAATATTAATTTAGAAGTTAAATAAAAATCAGCGTTATATTTTCAAAGGACTAGTTTCGATGTTTTTTTACAGAACCACCATCCTCAGCCGCAAAGCGCACATGCCATTTTTGCAGCTGAGGATGTTGGTTCGGTAAAAACTATCAAAGTAGTCCTGTGAAAATTTGAAAATATAATGCTGATTTTTGTTGTTTGACTTCTAAATTAATATCATTCATGAACTCAAGAATTTGATGCAAACTTTTGTAGAAGTTTCAACAACATGTTCAAATAGCAAGACTCGAAAGCATGAAATAAAAACATTACACACTTTTTTCCACAGTTCTGCTCTCTGAAGTAAAATGGTGGTAACTTTCAAAGAAAATCTCAATTTTTTATCTTTTGTAAAACTTAAAACAAAAAACAGGTAAGTTAAGTTTAAGAATACAAAGTTACAAAAAACAATATAAGTTACAAAAAGTTCCAATATAAGTTACAAAAAACAGGTAAGCTAAACATTATGGATTAAGTTAAACGTTATGGATACAAAGTTATAAATTACAAAAAGTTACAATGCAAGTTAAAAAAAACAGGTAAGTTAAACATTATAGATGTTATAAATCACATGCAAATAGCTATTTAAAAAAAAGTCTTAAATAATTTTCCTTCAGCGAAGTAATAATCCCAAGGCTTTGATTACTATTTACTAGAAAAACAGTTACCATCGTCATGCACCAGAAGCTGAATTAACTTTCTACTAAAAATGGAACTATTACCTTTTTTTACCGCCGATGCAGATATTTACTTAAAGAAACACCAGTTAAAATCAATACCGTTTAAGAAACTTCAGGTATCTAACCAAACTTTTGAAGTTAGCGAACACCATTCGCAACTACCATCCGAAAACATAACTCCAAAATCCTGAAACGCCACGTAGTCCCAATACTCTACTTTTATATACGTTCTCTCTTCTTTACCTAGCAAATGCTGGAACCATCTGGCAATACTTTGGCAAGAATCTGACGGTTGGCCTTTGCTGTTCTCAAGTAAGATCTTTCCCATGATACCACATGCACTTTAATTCGAATAAAGATCAGCAAGGCATTCGATGTCGGCGTTTAAATAATTACGTTATTTTTAAACACGTTTTTAGAGTTTAATAAAAATTTAAAATGGAATGGAATGGGTATAGTTTTTAATGATTTTCGATTAAATTAAATTTACTTCTGTTAACGTAAGAACAATTATGTTTACACTTGCATGCAAATCAGTGCACTGTTTCATATACAGCTTACTCTGGTGATGAAAATTATAGTCATAGAGAATTGATTATATCGAAATATCGATAGTGAAAAATTTAATTATGCATTGGTTATTAATGTTGGTGTATGATTTTGAAATTCTTAGTTGCTATTATTACAGCAGAACTTCAGTTACTTAAACTTCAATAATTCGTACTTTTCGAAAAGAGAAACTCAATTAACGCCACACGAAAATATTTTAAAACTTCATTTTTTTTTCGATTAAGTCGAATTTTTAAAAATTTGGAAGTAATTGTTAAAGCTAGAATTTTTTTCAATAAGGCTGAAATTATTTTCTATACTTTTCTTTCTGAAGAAACCAAAGTAAGATATTGTACCCAAACCATACAGGTCATGAATACTTCCTTCGTAGAACTTTAAATGTAAAGTACATATTCTTTGATCTCTAGGCAATATAGTTAGCTTGACAAAGCTTTTTTTCTCCCCCCTCTTTTTTTCCAATCCTTTTCTTTTTTCTTGGTAAATAATTAAAAATAAATTATAAAATTAGAGGCAAAGACTTATATCGCCGTAGATTTATTGGTTGATTTCGAGGATGTCTGACATAGGTCCTACTGCTTCAACAAGCAAAGAAAAGAAAGAAAACCAGCTTTTTGGAAAAGCAAGTTGGTTTTTCCTTGGCTACCTTTTGGCAGAAGTTTTGCTTCTTGGAGAAAGCAGACGTATTGTTAATGAAACATGAAATCGATAGAATTTTATCATAAAAATCTACTGTAATCAAAGCCTGTCTCTTGCATACAGGGTCTGATTCGTGCAAAGGCAAACGAGCGTGTGCAACAGGTCTCCTCTTTCAGGGATGTCTCAGAATCATTTTATAATATATAAAATATGTAAAATCTAAAATAATTGCCTTAAGTTTTAGATTTCAATAACATAAACCTCGAAGAAGGGAGTAAAGTTTTTAGTTTGATATTTTAGTTTTTACATCTTTCCTTTACAAATCAGACATTAGATCGTTATCTCTAATTAGAGACTCATAGGGAAGCCTGGATTTGTAAACTTTTGGGCAGCCAATCATCTCTGGTGTTGTGCAATCACAACATTTAAAGTTCATGATGGCATATGAATATGTGGGTCCTCTGATTGTCGTAGGTGTGATTATACTTGATGATAAAATTGATAAACAAATTAATCACAGCTATTTGTACACGAACCTTTTTTCTCCCGAATTTGAGTTAACGCAAATTCAAATGAAATATTTCATTCCTTTTTTAATTCGTATCATTTTTTTAAATACCAACGGGATAAGCCAGTTTCTAATTTTTTTGGAGCGTGGGGAGAAGCTGAATTCTCAGAAAATTATGAAGTATATATAATCAAATAATATGAATTTATTTGCACGCGCTGACACGCAAGCACGAAAAGACTTCATAACAGCTAGTGCAGGAGAATGAAGCACCTGCCCACGATGAGTATTAAGTCATGTGACTAAATGTATTCGTTTTTTTCCCCCTTTCGTTTCTAAGTTCCGTGATTTTTAGAACTAGAACTGACGTTTTGCATCTTCAGAAGACATTTAATATGTAGCTCTATTTCAAAGTGAAAAAATATTTAGTGAAATTTGTGCGTTCATAAATTTATTAATTTTGCTGAAAGTCAATAAATTATAAGTTTACAAATTTTTCATATCTTTTCTTTATTATATATATTTAATAAATGAA
>KK116495.1:83589-111359 GCA_000611955.2 Stegodyphus mimosarum
AGGAATGCCTAGAAGATTTACAAGGAAAACCGGCTCGCATCCAACTTACTATGGGTTTGGATAGAGAAGCTAGGCAAAAATCTAAAAATCATTTGCTTTTATAATTCGAATTTCCTTTTTAGAAAATATTCGTTATTTTAAAGTTTTCTTGCTATGGTTCGGCCATGGAAGGGAACATCGTTAGAAACCCACAGATTAATTAGCGGTTTGCATCCAGAGACAGGGAAACCTATTTGAAAAATTGCCTGTTTTCATAATCTAAGTAATTCTACAGTTTTTGATATTATTAAGCGTTATAGGAAACAGAATCGTATTCAAAACAAAAGAAGATCTGGAAAACTATCTAAGTTATCTGATGGAATGAAGCGCTTTATTCTACGGAATGTTTAAAAGAATCCAACACTGAGTTCTAAACTTGTTGCAGGACATTGTGAATTATATGGAGTATACATAAATACAGAAACTGCACGAAGAGTAATGCGGATATCGTGGGATATGATGGGATATCATGCAGGTGTTATCATATCGTGGGATATCATACCTGCAGGATATCATGGGCGCGGAGCAAGAATAAAATTTTATGTTAGTAAAAAACCGAAAGGTTTGACTCGCTTTCGAAAAATTGATGAAATAAAAGACACCTGACTCCTGAAAAAATGTGTTGTTTGCCAGTGAAAGCAAATTTAACATCTTTCGGCTCAGATGGACGAACGCTGGTGTGAAGAAAACCAAAAAGAATTTCGGAAGTTAAACTTTAAACCAAGTGTTAAACACGGCGGCGGAGGAGTTATGGTATGGTAATCTATGGCACATTGCGGGTTTCGTAATATAGAATTTACAGATGGTATTATGGATCAGTATAAGTACCTTGACATCTTGAAACAAAATTTGGCATCGTCAGCGCAAAACTTTAATACAAAAAATAGCTTTAAATTCTGCCAGGACAATGATCCAAAGCAAACTGCTCACAATGTTTGCTCAACTCTATGGTTGTTATATAAATATCCAGAAGTAATTGTTACGAAACGCCTATAGAGGGCGCTGTAACCCGCCTGTTTTTCTTGAGTGTAGTTGTAATCTGTACCTTTGAGATGCGCTTAACTTGAATAAAAATGTCTATAAGGGAGTAGCCGGCCCTGATAATTAGCGGCAAATTAATACCACATTTCAGTAATCTTGTAAATAAAATAAGTTTGTTTTGTTTAAAGCTGAGCTTTTATTACATAAAACTGAACCACCAAATTGACGATGTTGATAGTTACAAGTTTGGATTAGCAAATTCCACAATGGTGCATCGTAAGGAAAGAATTTCAGGACATCACGTTTTGGATTACAAAATCATGCCCGGGAGGAAATAAAAGGTAGGCTCTCATTTTGTATTTATTTTTGATCCTTGGATGTATTTCTGTTGTACAGTATTAAGAAAATGGCAGCGTTAGAACTAGCAAAAGCTAAAAGAACAACAGTTCGAAAATTAACAACCCAGTTAATTAATCAAATTGATGCTAAATTAAAGTCAGGAGAGGAGCTTGATGAGCAGGATTTAAGAGATGATTACGAGCTCTTAATAGAAAGAAGTAACGAACTAAAAGCTCTCGACAGTGAAATCGAAATTTCCATTGCAGTTGATCAAATGGAAAAAGAGGTTACGGCGAGTCAGGAATATAAAGCGAAATGTTTGAAATACTCAAGTAGAATATTACGTTACCTTGAAAGCAAAACTAAGATTGAGTCAGCTTCAAGTGATTCGCATAATCAAAGCACGAATGTCTCTTTAAATGAAAATTTAAGAAATCAATGTTCAGTTAAATTGCCATCAGCTTCAAGTGATTCGCATAATCAAAGCACGAATGTCTCTTTAAATGAAAATTTAAGAAATCAATATTCAGTTATATTGCCAAAGTTAGTAATAGAAAAATTTTCCGGAGATCCGAAACATTGGCAAAATTTTTGGAATAGTTTTGAAAGTATGATTGATAAAAACGAAAGCATTTCTAAAGTTGAAAAATTCGCATATCTTAAAACCTTTTTAACTGGTCAAGCTGCCAATGTCGCTTCAGGAGTCGAATTATCTAACGATAATTATGACAACTGCGTAAAAATTCTAAAAGATAGGTTCGGGATTTGAGACATCATTATAAATTCCTTTATGAATAAAATACTAAATTTGGAAGAAGTTAAAAATTCTTCTAATGTTTCTGCGTTACGCAGAATTTATGATGAGCTTGAAATCTCTATTCGAAATTTAGAAGCAATAAACGTTACATCAGGCTCTTTCGGACATTTGTTAATGCCTATTTTCCAGAAACACTTGCCCCACGATCTAATTTTAGAATTTAACAGGCAAAGAGATGAAGGCGACGTTGATATTTCTAAATTCATTTTATTCTTAAAGAAGGAGGTCGAATGTCGCGAAAGTACTTTATTGGCATGCGGTGAAAATAAAACGTTTACTAATTATTATAATCAGAAAGCTGTAAATAAAAGACACAACAGAAGTACACCCATTTAACACTACAGTACAGCGAGTATGTATCTTCTGTCACCACGATTCTTTTAAATGCTGTAAAGGGGTAACTGAGAAAATAAATATTCTCAAAGCACATAATCGATGTTTTAAATGTTTTAAGAAATTCCATTTGAGTCGTTTTTGCAGAGATAAAAATGTATGTAGTAAACGTAACGGCAAAAATCATCATGAATCTATCTGTTTGAAAGGTCATGAGGAAAAATCAAATTCATGCAATTTATCTGAAAATGAATCAATCGCCACGAGTTCGAAAAAGGAACCTTTAGTGTCAAATGTTAATACTAACACTTTGGTTTCTCAGAGTAATATTGCTGTTTCAAAAAATACTTTATTGCAAACATGTACTGGTTTAGCTTGCAACGAAAATGAAACTAAAGTTGTTCGTACTCTTCTTGATCAAGGTAGCGAAAGATCGTTTATTTAAGATACCTTAGCGCGATCTTTAAAATTAGAACCTATCCGAAATGAAACATTGTCGGTTTTTTCGTTTGGAACTAAGAAACCAATAGTTCAAGATTATCCTGTGGTCGTAATTGAATTGAGAGACAGAAATGAAAAGAATAAAATAAAATTGGAATGCCTAGTGACTAGCACGATATCAGCTTGTCCCATAAAGAGTCACAGACATAACACGCTCGAAAAAATGAAGCGCTTAGGTTTACATTCAGCAGATTTAAGTGTAAACAATAACGAAGAATTACAACATGTGGGAATAATAATTGGCGCCGACCGATTCTGGGATGTAGTACTTACAAGCCGGAAACGCATAAATAAGCATATCCAAGCAGTAAATTCCATTTTTGGATGGCTGTTGGTGGGGAATGAAAAAAATAAACGAAAGGAAGGTAACGATTTGAAGCATTTAGCAGTAATGGTAGGAAATGCCTCGATAACAGATGATTTAAGCGTGTTTTGGAAACTCGATTCAATGGGAATAATAAATGAAGGGCAAAATGAATTTAATCAAACTGATAATGACCTAATCAGACGTTTTGAAAGAGATATACGGTTTAAAGACGGACGATACGAATGTAAACTATTGTGGAAATCTACTACGGAAGAATTAGGAAATAATTTTGATATCGCAAAAAAGCGGTTTGAATTTTTAAAGCAAAAATTACAGAAAACTCCAGAAATATTGCAAAAATATAGGGGAATTATTGAAGAACAGTTGAGGGAAAAAATAGTCGAAGAATGCCCTAATGAAATTAAACCTTCGCAGTATTATATGCCGCACTGTGCTGTAATTCGCGATTCTGAGACTACTAGTGTGCGTGTAGTTTTCGATGCTTCTTCGAAGACTGGGAAATTCAAATCCTTAAACGAATGTTTAGAAACCGGTCCAAATTTCAATCCGAATGTTCTTGACGTGATCCTGAGGTTTCGTGAACCTGAAGTAGCATTTTGTGGGGACATAGAAAAGGCATTTTTAATGATTAGCATTGCAGAAGAAGACAGGGATTACTTAAGATTTCTTTGGTTTGGGAATGATGAGAAATCATGTAATATTATGCGCATGTGTCGGGTTCCGTTCGGAACAGCGGTTAGTCATTTTCTGTTGGCTGCCACAATAAAATATCACATTAAACTGTATAAAGAGGACCGTCTCGAGAGTTTTAAAACGCTTAATTCTTCTATTTACGTTGATGACTTATTTTATGGAGGTAGAACTGTAGAAGATGCATACCGATTGTCTGTAGATGCTGTAAATATTTTTCGGGATGCGGGTATGAATTTGAGAAAACTAAAATCGAATTCAGATGAATTAAATACATTATGGATGAAATCAAATATTAAAGGGGAAGATGAGGTCAATAAAGAAACAAAATTTTTGGGCATGATTTGGAATCCTAGTAACGATGCAATAAAGATAAACACGAAACCAGTTCAGGAGTCAATTGGAAATGGTGAAGGCGACACAAAAATACTGATATTGAAAACTGTCGCCAAAATATTTGACCCTATCAGATATTTGCAACCATTTATAGTTCGTGTAAAAATAATATTGCAAGACATTTGTCTTCTGGGTTTAGAGTGGGATGCTGCACTTCCCACCGATATCAAGAAAAGGTGGATGAACTGGTGTGCGGAAATGAAATGTTTAAAAATCCCCGAATTCCCTAGAAAATTCTTTCACAACATTAATTACACGCAGCTGAGCGTTCATATATTTTGTGATGCGACACCTAGAGCTTTTGGAGCAGTGGCATATTTTAGATACGCTGATGAAAATGAGGAAATTAAAACGAGTTTCATAATGGCAAAAAGTAGAATAGCTCCCCTCAAACCGTTAACTCTCCCTAGATGTGAGCTAATGGGAGCTGTTGTAGCTGCTCGCTTAGCTAAATATTTAAAACAAGTCTTGCCTATGTTAAGCAACAATATTACCTTTTGGAGTGACTCCCAAATAACGCTCCATTGGATAAGGAAATCACCAAATGTCTGGAAGCCATTTGTTGGCAACCGTGTAGCAGAAATCCAAGCAATTTGCAACGCCAACCAGTGGTACCATTGCAGTAGCAAAGAAAATCCGGCAGATCTATTGTCTCGAGGGGAACGAGCTGAGACCATCATCTCCAGTCCGTTGTGGCAAAACGGACCAAGTTGGCTTCTCCAGCCTGAAAATGTGTGGCCTAAGAGACCAAACATGGAGGCAAATGAGGAGGAGATATCCGTGGAAAAAAGAAAAACTCATAATGTCCTACAAGTTGCCATCGACAACAAAAACAGAGAGCAAAATTCGAATTCATTGATCGATTTAAATCGGTTTAACAAATTAGGCAAGGTATACCGAATAACAGCGTGGATATTCAGGTTCATCAACAATTCTAATGCTAAATCCGAAAAACTTTGTGGACCATTAACCGCTTCTGAAATAATGAAAGCTGAAAAATATTGGATTAAAAATACTCAATTTCATTATTTCGAAAAGGAAATTCTCGATTTATCTCAAGGAAGGGCAGTTGACAAAGGGTCCAACATCTACTCATTGAATCCTGAGCTCGACGAAGACGGCCTTCTGCGGTTAAAAGGCAGAATACAATTTGCAGACTGTTTGGAATCTGCCAAGCATCCATGGATACTTCCGTCAAAGTGTCGATACGTCGATTTGTTAATTTTCGACGCACATGAGAGAGTATTTCATTCCGGAGTGGACTCAACTCTGACGCATCTACGTGAAAACTTTTGGGTTGTCAAAGGCAGACAGCGAATAAAATCCTTGTTGAACAGATGCGTGATTTGCAAAAGATACAGTGCTCGCCCTGGAGTTCAAGATGTAGCTCCACTTCCTCCAGATCGAACTCTTCAGTCACCACCATTCGCTGCAACTGGATTGGACTATGCTGGACCATTTTTCTCTAAAGAGAGCAACAATAAACATTACCTTTTAGTATTCACTTGTGCAGTAACGCGTGCTATTCATTTAGAACTGGTAACTTCGATGAATACTGAAGTGTTCTTATTGGCCTTTAGACGATTTATAGCGCGGCGAGGACTGTGTTCAGTTATATACAGTGACAACGCAAAATCATTCAAGCGCGCAGACACTGAACTCAAAAAACTGTGGACTTGCATTTCTGATCCTTCTGTAAAGAATTTTTTCTCTTCTTACAACATTCATTGGAAATATATAATAGGCCCATCACTAATTTGTATAGTGAACCCTCAGAACCCTCTCCACTCACTCTGGCACATTTTCTGATAGGTAAACGTTTGCTATCCCTTCCTCCAAGTAGAATATCTAAGGATGATTTATCAGGATCCAGAAAATCTATTGTGAAAAAATTCAAACATCAGCAAAATATATTAAATAATTTTTGGAAATGCTGGCGAAAGGGTTATTTATTAAATTTAAGATCTGCTAATATGTGCCAGCAAAATTCAAAGGCAACTGAATTCAAATCAAATGACATAGTATTAATCTATGAAGAACGCTATCCTAGAAATATGTGGTCTCTAGGTAGAATCATAGAGATTTTCCGAGGAAGGGATGGAAAAGTTCGCTCATGTTCGATCAAAACTGGCACTGGACTAATAAGAAGGCCAGTACAGTTAATTTACAACTTAGAGCTCAATGATTGAGTCTTAAAAAATTTACAGTATGATATTCACAAGATTGAAACTTTCTTTTTTGTTTTCATTATTGTATTCTTAAATTGTTATGTATACTTATGCTTCTATACTATATTTATGCTTCTATTCTTTGTATTAATAGTTTAGTCAAGAAAGCTTTGTACAGAAAACTTGTTTAGAAGATCATATGTAAAAATATGGTAATTACTTTATTGCATTGTGATTAATGTAAATTCAAATGATGGAAATTGGTAAGTATTGTTATAAACTCTATGTTAAGAGTTTAGGTGGGGAGTGTTACGAAACGCCTATAGAGGGAGCTGTAACCCGCCTGTTTTTCTTGAGTGTAGTTGTAATCTGTACCTTTGAGATGCGCTTAACTTGAATAACAATGTCTCTAAGGGAGTAGCCGGCCCTGATAATTAGCGGCAAATTAATACCACATTTCAGTAATCTTGTAAATAAAATAAGTTTGTTTTGTTTAAAGCTGAGCTTTTATTACATAAAACTGAACCACCAAATTGACTATGTTGATAGTTACAAGTTTGGATTAGCAAATTCCAAAAGTAATTAAGGCATCGCCCCAATCGTCAGATGCTAATCCTATTTATTATTATCCTAATGGCAGGAACTAGAATCGAAAATTCGAAAACAGAGCATATCTTTGCGGCAGCAACTGAAAATAGCGATTGAAGAGGCGTGGAATAAAAAGTCCAAAAATATCAAAAAAACTTGTGGAGTCAGTGTCCAAAAAATCAATTAAAATAATAAAGGTAATCCCAAACGATATTAAAAAGCAAAAACAATTTGTTATTTTTAGGTGTCACTAAAAGTGTCCGATTATTTTTGTGAGAATATTTTTCCTCATTAAACAAACGATATTAATTTTTGAGTTTAATTTTAATCTTTTCTAAACTGTATTTACTATAAAAGAATGTTGAATTTATATGTAATCAAAATAAAAGCCTTTCTTTAAGTTTTAATTTATTTTAATTTCTATGGTTATTAAAGCATACAAAAAGTGAAAGTGTCCGATCATTTCCGTGAGCCACTGTATATCAGTTCTGGATAAAAATGAGAAAGGAATATCCCCATCTTTATGCCAAAGCAATAAAGATTTTATTACCTATTCCCTGAACTTATTTATGTCAAACTACGTTCTCGGTAATGCGCGTTATTAAAACAAAACATCGAATTCGACTTATCCTTGCACCTGCTTTGCGTGTTGCTGTAACTGGTTTAACATCTAGAATTGGCATGTTAGCAAAAAAGAATAGCAGCAATCCCATTAAATTCAGTTATTTATTTTTTTAATGTTTGTTATTTCCTTTCGGCTTATTTACTTATATTCTTTTGCTACTTACACAATGGGTATATAGTTTGTTTTTGTTACTTTGTCATTTGAATAGCAAAATTAATATTTATTACAATTAATTAAAATGTCATTTATATTAAACAGTTTTACTTTTAACATGTCTTTCATTGTAGAGAGTATGTAAATGACCAGAAACAAACTGATCAAAAATTGCTTAAGTTCCATAATTTTGTATATGTAAAAATTATACCAATAGTCCAAATTCCTAATCTTACCGGTCCAAGATAAAATTCTAAAATATTTTACCAGTTCTACGAGTAATTCGGTTTGAGAAACACTATAATAAAGCACATTCTCACCACGGAAAAGTAACGAAACTTCATATTTTCCTCAATGATCTCTCGACAAGAAGCTAAACATTCGAACTCGGAAAAGTCTTTATGCAACAGTAATACAGTGGATTCCAGAATATATATTGATTAATAATGATAAATTATGTTTATTCTGTAGTTTACCTTCTACTAGATTTCCAGTTATTTGTAAAATTACTAACTCTACGTTTAAGTTTAAAGTTTTGCATTGTTAAAATACATTAAATTGGGTTTACAAAATGGGTTTTGCTGCATCATATTAATAAATCCAACATTCCAGCATACTTGATGATTCAACATTGTTGACATCCAGAATTTACTAGATTACTGAATGTTTATTTTGTAACGGATTTAAAACGCGTTTCTCTAACTAACGTTGCCAATGTCTCACAGACATACATAAAACAACTTAAAACGCATATTTCTTACAGCAAAGACTTTTCAGATTCGCGATTTGGTCGTGGTGATGACGATATACTAGTTGATAAAATAACCTTCAATCTTTATTTATCCGTTTGATTTTTAAATAAAGCGAAATATGTTTTCCTGTAACTGTAGCATGCAATTTCAAAACGTTTGTCATTCTCGCTAAAGGATGTACTCGTATATTGCTGTAAATAAATAACATATTATTAATCCATGTCTTGCGTGTATACAAATGGATGCAAAAGAATATGTAATAAAGCAGAGTTTGAATGCTTGAAAAAGAATTTTCAAGCATTCAAACTGCGAAGTTCTGCGAAGAAAAACTCTTTGTATACTGAAAAAAAAAATTGTATTCTCGTTGTATTTAATCAGGTTTCAAGGTCAGAACCAATAAAACTTCCTCTTCCTTGTCACTTTCAAATAATGCACATTCCTGACAGCTTGGAGAAACCGAACCTCGAAAGACCGTAATTTATTTTTTATCAATGTGTTCAAAATGTCACGCTCAAATATCGCTGCAAAAATGCCATTTAAAATTCTGATTCTATATAAATTTAGGATTATTTATTGCCGTACCGTAATTACCAGCATTTCTGCACATTACTCCCTGTTGAAGCAGAGTTAGTATATCTTCATTATGAATTCATTAAAGTTTATCTTTGCATTGGGATGTATGGCATTACTGACGATTCATCAAATCGGCGCAAATCAAGAAACATGCAAAGCAGTCATAGAAGATGTAATTAGTGTCTTTAAAGGTAAAAATTCGACTCATTTTCTGTCCTAAAATTATTATATTCGTGAATATAGTAAGCATTTTAAAACGCGAAACTGTTGCAATTTGATGTAGAAACGTCTGTGTTTAACTACCACATTAATTTTTCAAGTTAATTCTTTTTTTTTACCTTCTGTTTCTTCGGTCATCCATCATCAGAGTGCAAATTAAGTTCAATTCGACCTTACATAATAACGTAAACTTCAAATTTTTTCACGTGTAACGTGAATGCGATCCAGTTTTGCTCAGAGTGCGTTCTACGAAAGCATTCCTTCCTTCAAGCGGCAGCACTTGTGTCCTTTACTATTATCGACTAAGAAGGAACACAGACAATTATTCTTCACGTCATGTAACGTTCCCCTAACACAGCATTAATCATTAACTGTTTATGCATTTTGGGCCAATTGAAAGTCGGACAGTTGTAGTAGTTCCCTTCAATCATTTTTAAAATTATACCGTGTAAGGTCTACTTGCCTACATTTTGTGTGAAATCTGGAGAGTAGTAACTGCACAGAAGACGGGTTAAAACTACCCTTTATTACACTCTTCAATTATTTACAAAGCGTCAACTCGAAGCTAACAAGATATTAACAAGTAGTAGAACAGGGCGCAGACTATCCTATTTGTTAATAGAGCGTTGATAAATTTAGTGGCAGCAAAGTAATAGCTGTTACGCCACGTTTAACCAGCAATAGCTGATAAGCCGAAGCTCACGCTACAATAAGCACGGAGTTTTCCCAGACACTCTAACTTTCCCTTCTAGGAACTTAAAACTTAAACCTTTTTCTCCCACTGGTAGAATTTGCATTGATTCACGCGCGCTACCAAATTTAAATATTCTGGCACTGACAATTAGGAGAATGAAGGCTTATAGGAAAGGACTTCAAATTAAATTTAACTGGTTATTTAAAATAAATAGAAATCCCTACAACCGTCACATCAGATACCACCACAACAAAGAGCGTGATTAAAAAAAAAAATATGGATATTTCTTAGTAATTTTCTTTCCTTTTTTTTTTTTTTGGCAATGTTAGAAACATCTTTAAGGAGTCTTTCCTAAATCTTTGAACCATTGCATTATGGTATGTTACATAATCGTGTATTTAACATTCACACGACTTGGAAAGTGTTGTCCTTCAGCTGAAGATAAAATCTTACCCAATCCTCATAATAGCCAGTTTCCAAAATATTGCCATTGGATCTTCGATTTTAATCGCCATGCTATAACTATATTGTATAAAGATATTAATATGTATAAAGATAAATGCTCTTTTTATCAATTTAAACCTTTATTTTATTTTAATAATATATCTAATTTATGTGTAATACATAAAAGCAATTAATGAAATATGTTTCAAACACCATGCGTGAGACACTATTTTAGCTTATTATCATTCTCGTGCCGACAGAAAACATTTTGCTGTCTTTTTAATAATCCTAAATTGCTATGAGAGATATTTCCTTTCATTTTAACGAACTAAGATGTTTCATTATGTGTGTGGAGAACGTAGTAGATATAATACAGAGAAGCTGTCTGCTCGCAATAACTAGAAATTTTAAGACTGTCCCCATGTAGGTTTGTGTTTTGGCAGAACTGTCTCCCCTATCGTTATACTATGAATTCTGTTTTGATAAGTTTTCTTTTGTATAATTCTACTATGAAATTTCTTCATTACAAATAAGATTTTCTTTCTTAATTTTTTTAATATTATTTTAATACTGACTTAATAGACCCCACCGATGGAATTGTAATTAGAAGGGATTTTCTTTTACTTGGCAATGGGGAATTCGAAATTTGTTTTCGAAAATGGTGTCAACTCGGCATTTATAGCTAATTTAATTATTATTACTGTTATTATTTTTTTGAACTGCCACGTTCTTTAAGAAATTATAACTGAGCGACGTAACAATATTCACATAAATCCTTACCCGTCCTTTATTTTTGCAAATCTTGGCTGTAGACCTATTCTTATATTTAAGGAAATGTTTCAAATGAATATTCATGTTTTGTAATTTTTTTAATTTAAAAAGTTTTATTTTATGAAAAATACGAAATTTAGCTTTTTATATGTTCCTCCGGTTTCTATATTTATATTTAAAAAATTGTATTTATTATAGAAAATAAAATACAAAAATTTGATTCTCGTAGGACTAAAATTGACCGGGATATTACATTTTAAAATTATTGAGCATCTTCAGCGACCTAAGAGCAAAATGTTAGTACAAGGTGGTCATATATATATTAAAAAAAAAAATACCCGTACATGTATAAGGTATTTCTCCCGCCTTCTTAACATGCATTCGTGGTTTAGACGTCAGCACGCTCGACGCGTATTCCAGAGGTCCCTGATTCGAGTCCCAGCGACGGCACTGCTCAATTTTCATCTCTCCTGCTTCGAAATAACCTAATGTCTCTAGAGCGAACTAAAAAAAGGTGGTGGATGATGATTCTCCACCACCAGGACTTTGGACTTTATTCATAAAAAAATTTTGCCTATCTGAGATTTTTCCGTGCGCTACTGTTTACTTCAAGGACTTAGTCCTTTACCCCCCTATACACTTCAATAGCCTTTAACAGTGTATTTCAACTTCTGTTAACAGGACTCCTGCTAACAGGAATTTTCGTTCAATTCAGCGGTAAATCTACCAGTTTTAAAATGTGTTATTCCTTAATGCATTCTTATGGTGTTTAATATTTACAGTAGAATTCTCATCAAAAGAGGTTTTACCTTGTTTTCTTATGCTCTATCTAATTATGTGTTAATTTTAATTCCTTTATCATTACTCTGTGTTTGTTTATTTAGTATACATGTAATGCAAATGCTAATGTTTATTTAATATACATGTAACGCAAATGCTAATGTTATATTGCATGACACTTTCGAAGTGCTAAAAATTGCTTAAATATCTATTTCAATATCTCTTCTCATAATAATCCAAGAATTTCCATCAGCACAGTTTTTATCTCTTCTTTTATGTGCATCTGTAATATTTGTATGTCTTCATTTACTACCGTGCACTACCTAGAAATATATATATATGTTATATAATGTGCACCAAATAAGTGCTGGTTTTTAGTGTGATGTGTCTAGATAACAAAATTTAATTAATTCACTATTTACCCAACGTATCGTGCCCTGCTGTGTACCCTGCTGATATGTTTATTTTTCTGAGTGTATTCCAGTGTATGATTTATTTATTTATTTATTTATTTTTTATTTAATGCGTGTTGTATAATTATATAATTCTGGCTTACAATAATTTAACTAATTAAGTATTTATGCTGATATTTTTTGTTATATACCTCTAGCGGATAATAATAATTTAATTGATTTGGTTTTTATACAGATAATTGTTTCAGTGCTTGTATTCTGTGTGATATCATGTCCTATACCTTCATTATGCGGCCCATAGATTTACTAATTGATCTTTACTAATTAAGCACTGTACAGCGCTACTGTATTAATTGAACAGTGTGTTGCCTGTCATATTTGATTGAGCAGTGTATTACTTGCATTACTTCTCACTTTTCATGATTGAGCAGAGTATTACTTGCATTACTTCTCACTTTTTATGATTGAGCAGTGTATGACCAGTGCTTATGTACACTCATACAACTTACTAGTGTGTAACACCTAGCGGCATTTGTACACTGGTAAATACACCAAAATACCGCTTGATTGCCATACTCAACTTACTCATCACCCATATTAATTCCAGCACAAAACCAGCAATATGCCTGATGCAGAAGCGTCAGTGCGCCATTGCAAATTCGACGCAGCAACAATCGTAGCAACTGACAGCCTTAATTACGAACAAAAGATCAATACACTCTACGAGAAAGCCAAAGATATTGGCACCAGTACAAAAAGTAACAAGTACCTGTTACCGACAGAGCAAAGAAAGAAACTCTTGGCCATTTTAGAAGCCTTCCGGACTCTAGCCACTAGAGGACCTGCTGCCACTCCACCTCCAGCTAAAACCACTACAGGTGTTAATACCGATTCAGGACACTCCTACTCTCCACCTCAACTAACTATACACCCAGCAGCAGCTCCGGTTTTCGAGCGTTCCTACGCGCAAGTAGCATCACATCCCACGAAACACACACTTCTTATTTACCCAAAAGAAGACTCGAACGCCTCAAGGAAAGAACTAAAGGAACGCCTGAACATCAAATTTCCTCTTCCATCACTAGGTGTAAAAATACACTCAGTTAGAAATATACAGAAGGAGGGGATTGCTGTTGACTGTGCCACCAAAGAGGATCTCACCCACCTCACAAAGGCACTAGAAAGCACGCAAGGCAAACAGTTTGCCAAAACAAAACTGCCAGCAGTCAGGCTACCCAGAGTCGCAATCCACGACGTGAAACTAGACGTCACCAAGGAGGATATTGAACGGGCACTAGGCTCTGAATACAACCTTACCAGCAGCACTGCAAAAGTATTATACCGGCTAAAAGATAAAGCAAATGGCGTCAAATGGGTGCTGGAATGTCAGCCATCAGCCTTCCACCGCATCATGCAATACCCCAAAATGTATCTTGGCTGGAGAGTGCACCGAATCGCAGAATTCTTCAACACCAGACGATGCTTCCGGTGCCAGGAATTCGGGCACATGCAGCAAGACTGCAAAAACAAAGTCTACTGTGCCTACTGCTCCGGAAGCCACAACGTCAAGAACTGCAAATCCGAGATGGCCACGTGCATCAACTGTGCAGATTATAACTACAGAAGTAATAACAAAATATCCTGCTTCCACCCCGCATATGATATCTCCTGTCCCACCTACAGCAGGTATGTTGAAAGAATCAAACGCAGCACAACCTATGAGTAATAGCACTGAGGACATTCATCAATCTGTGCCGACAGACCACAACAACCAAGTAACATTTAGCCCCATAAAATGCATCCAGATTAATCTGCAAAGAGCGCAAGCAGCGACATCTCAAGCAGTCACTCATGCAACATCCCACGATGCAGACCTACTCCTGATACAAGAACCTTATTGTAGAGAGGGTCAAGTAGCAAGTCTTCCCATATCGTGGAAGATATATCAGTATAAAGCAGAAACTCACGAACAATCCCCCAGAGCCGCAATAGCATGCACCAATCCTTCCTGGTCACCACTAGTCATCAAGCAAGAACGAGACTTTGTTGCTATCTTACTTGCTTTCAATAACGCACAGTACATAATAACTTCAATTTACTCTTCCCCAACGGACAATATCACTGGCACCACCTCAAACATACTTGACATCATACAACGATGCCCTTCAACCCCTCTGCTTCTTAGTGGTGATTTTAATGCGCATAATACCATATGGGGATATGCAGATACTACTACGAAGGGACAGGAGCTCGAGGACTTTCTGGCAGCCAATAATATTCATCTATTAAACACACCCGATTCACCACCTACATTTGATAATTCCTATCATGTGGGCTGGCCAGATCTCACTCTCTGCTCAAGCAGCATCGCAAACCTAGTACAGGACTGGACTGTGGTCGATGATGAGAGCTGCTCCGATCACAAATACCTTCACTTTCTCATAAATTGTGACACGAAAATCACAGTCCTACGTAGGTACAGGCTTCCAGGTAACAAGATCCGCCCCCTCACTCGCTCCTTCACACGCATCTTAAGTAATGAGGAAGACAACCTTGCGCTTCACAATACCCCAGAAGGCATGGAGATATTCACAGACCGACTTCTTAAAAATCTTAAATCAGCCTGTAGTAAACTACTCCCCACACGCGTAGCAAAGAAAATACAAGAGGTTAAGTGGTGGACGAAAGAGCTCAGACAACAACGGCAAAAATGCAGAGCTCTCAGACGCCGCATACGTACCACCACCAATGAAGATAAGAAAATCCAACTATTGGCGGCATTCCGCAAAGAGCGCGCTCTATACAAAAACAACATACTAGCGGCCAAAACTACCAGTTGGAGGAAATTTTGTACCGAAAACAGCAATCCGTATGGAATCCTCCACAAGCTAGCCTCAAGTAAAATATATCAGCCAGCGCAAATCTTCATGCAGCCACCAAATACAAGCAACGACAATCCAGTAAAAAATACAGCCACCACAATCCTCAACAAAGTCTTCCCCAGAGACAACGCGGAAGAAGATACGCCAGCACAGAAAATTGTTCGTTTAAATACCAACATCCCACCGACTCCACATGATATACCATTTAGTGACAAAGAAGTCAAGCAAATTTTTCGACACTTACCCCTGAAAAAGGCCCCCGGTCCGGACGGCCTGGACTATAGCATCATCAAAGTTGCCTACAAAGCACGCCCCTCCTTCTTCCACAAATTCTTTAACCAACTGTTTGACAACCAAATATTCCCTCAGGCATTCAAGAAAGGGCAAGTTGTCCTATTCCTCAAGAAGAACAAAAGCCCGCAAGATCCGCGCTCTTTTCGCCCGATATGCCTGTTGCCAGCCCTGGGCAAAATTTATGAGAAGTTAATTGTTAACAGACTAAAATATCATCTCCATATTAACAATTATCTCAGCCCCAGGCAGTATGGCTTTCGCACTGGTCTGTCCACCACGCATGCCCTCTGCAAAATTCGTGAAATAATTCAGCGCAATAGCACCACAGGTTTCCATACAGCATTCATATCCATTGACCTCCAGAGTGCATTTGACACACTCTGGTGGCCAGCGATAAGACAGGCCCTCCGAGACGCACAGTGTCCAGCCAACCTCTTCAGCGTATTTAGTAGTTATCTAGAGAATCGTAGTCTTCTCATAGTCACCAACAACGACACTACCTTCAAAGTGCAAGAAAGAGGATGTCCCCAAGGCTCTTGTGCTGGACCGATTCTCTGGAATTTAACATTCAACGCTGTACTGGATGCAAACTGGCCACGACATACAAGTGTCATCGCCTACGCAGACGACGCAGCTCTTCTTGTCAAAGGTCGCACTCGTGCGGAGCTCGAGAAAAATGGCACCGAAGTCTGCTCACTCCTCTCCAACATCTGCAGCAACTTAAAGCTTACAATCTCTACCGCAAAGTCATCAGCAATAATAATACCCAAAGCAGGCACGAATCCAACGCGCCGCCCCTGCATCAAACTACAAGGAGCCAACATAAAGATTGTCCAAACGCTAAAATACCTAGGTGTAATCTGGGATAAAAAACTAACCTGGATCCCTCACATCCAAGAACTGAAAAACAAAACATCAGCAATAGCCAGAAAGGCACGCGCCTTCCAAGGTAGAAACTGGGGCCAGAATCATCATATTCAGAAAATCCTCTACCATACGGTAGCTGAGAAAATAGTCTTGTATGCTGCTGCCGTATGGGCCCAACCGATGGGAGGACGAAAAATTAAACATCTTACATCTCTTCAACGACCATTCGCTCTGAATCTCTGTAAAGCGTACCGCACCACAGCCACCAGCTCAGCGACAGTCCTTGCAGGGCTCATTCCACTCCACATACGGGCAGAACAAGAGGCAGTCTACACCACCCTCATATACCTCCGCAAAGATGCAACATTTGGCAACATAACATACAGCCCTCTGCAATTTCAAAGCCCAGGTAACCCTCTTCACACTCATCCTGCACGTAAAGGCACAGGAATAAGCATTAACATCTCACGTACACAGCCACTCTCAATGATGCGAGTTTCAAGGGATACGCAAATATACACCGACGGCTCTAAACAGGAAGACGGAGTAGGCAGCGCCTTTGCACACTTTGACAAAGGAAGAATCATCCATGTATGGAAAGGACGCCTTGACTTAAACAACAGTGTGTTCCAGGCGGAGGTGCAGGCAATTACAACGGCGGTACATTACATTATCAATAATAATATAGTACGGGCGAAAATTTTCACAGACAGTATGTCAACACTACTAGCACTAGAAAATCACAACCACACCTCGCCCTTGATCATCAAATTACAACAACTTTTACAGCGCAACTCGCAGAAACATCTATCCTTAACATGGATCAAGGCACATGCCGAAAATGAGGGGAATGAAGCAGCTGATAGCTTCGCCAAGCAAGCAGCCACTGATCCAGAAGCTGAAAAAATCACAATCCCAGCCCCTCCTTCCTACCTCAAAGAGCTTTTACGGGGTCAATGCCTAAACCTTTGGCAGGAAGACTGGACGCACTGCACAACTGGAAGACGTACATACAGCTACCTCCCGAAAGTCGGCACTGAACGCAACATTGCAATAGCTCCTCTTACGGCTTATATTACGGGACACGGCCCATTCCCTACCTACTTCAATAGACATGGTATAACAACCACGGATATATGCGTCTGCGGAGCGGAAGGCTCCCCAGACCACTATGTTTTTGAATGCCATCTGACAGCAGGATATCACCTTCCTCTTCCCATCAACAATAGAGAAGCTTATCATCGCTTCCTTATAAAGCACAAACCGGCAGTAAATGCAATCTGCAAAGTTGTTAACAAGCTCAAGGGAATGGGCCAAGATTTGTGCTCTCCTCATTAACCAAAATTTGCAAGGTATGATACACTAAGTCAGCACGTAGTTCCACATCCTCAGACACTAAGTCTACTCCTTAAATTTACATAAGTCCTTATTATAGACACTTATCAAATAATGTACAGACAAATGTTTCCAGCATGTGTTTAACGTTTCCTCTGCTGTATACGCATAATACTTAATGTTTTTTACCCATGAGCCTGTATTTTAATCCTATTATCCTGTATATGCATAATACTTAATGTTTTTTTTTTACCTATGAGCCTGTATTTTAATCCTATTATTTTGTAACTGTTTTTTTGTATCTGTATTTTTAATTTATATTTTTATTCGAATTTTATTATGATTATGCAAAATTACCATAGCAAATTGCAACAACAAATGTCAAAACAGTAAAACGAATGCAATCTGCCCTTGTATGGCCATGTAAATGCTCTTGTTAACATCCTTAAAAGCTCCCGCGACGACTGAGGCCTCAGGGAGTTGTTCCTGGTTAGTGGAGGACGCGGGACACATGCCTGTTTACCTCTGTTAGACATCAGGCGTCCCCGTCCTCCGTTACCAACCAACCAACCACCAGGATTTGGCGATTGGGTCCCCTAATCCCCATCGCCCTTTAAAAGGGGGAATATATAAGGTATCTCTCCCGTCTTCTGAGCATGCCTTCGTGGTGTAGTGGTCAGCACACTCAACGCGTATTCGAGAGGTTCGTGGTTTGAGTCCTGCTAATTTAACATCTTCCCTGCTTTCAAAAAATCCTAATGTCTCTACACATGAACCCCTAGCGGCTTAAGCAATCGAAAATGAAATTTCAGATATTGAAGGTATGGCGCTCGAGATTGTGATGATCAAATAATAGAGCTGTCACGATTAAGGTTACAGTTCAGTGAAAAAAATTTCAAATTTTCGGACGGCAACATCCACTTTTTTCTTGCGCAAATCAAAGAGCGCACTGAGAAACCATAAACGGCGTTGGAACGAGCATATTCACAAAGCCTACAAACCCTTTCTTCTACGGTCTGCTCTCACTGGATGGAACATCTGCTTGGCGAGCATATTTATAATGGCGAATTATCGCCTTGTAGGCTTTGTAACTAACGCCGAACATACCTTGTGGGCTTTCAGTAAAGCTAAGCGTTTACTTCATTAGATAACTCTTTCGTCATTTCTGTTAGAAAGAGTCTGTTGTGTAAATTTCCATTACGCATAAATATTATATAAATAAAGGACTAATTAGAAAAGAAACCAAATGAAAACATTCAATAAACATTTAAAGACGTCGGATCCTATTCTTTTCACTTAAATTATGAGATCAAAGATTCTGTAACTCTACGTTTCCTGTTCTAACCAATCGGAGCAAACAGTAGAAGAAACGGTCTGTGGGCTTTGTGAATATGCTTGCAACGACAAACGTATGACGAAAATTGCTGGCCTAAAAAATTTGCAGAGAAAAGCATTGTGAAGGACCAATGACAATACAATACAAGAGAGGGTGGGGGAAAAAACTTTTATTGGAATTACAAGTTTTCAAAAGTGCCCATCATGGCAGACAATAACGTATTGCATGCGGGAGGTTGTCGAAAACAATGACGAACGTAAGATTGCAAGTTCACGTTTTACGCCATCTTTCAATTCTGGCAAATCTCGTGGATTTAATGTGTAAACCCAAGGGTAACCCCAGAATCAGAAGTCCATCGGAGTAAGGTCGAGAGCCACGAAACTGCAAAGTTACGGGAGATGACTCTACTTTGAGACCTTGTAATTCCAATAAATTTTCCCCCTTCTCTCCTTTCCTGTTGTCATTGGTGTTTTACAGTCTGTGGAAACTCCGATGACTGATGGGAAATCTCCGAAGTGGCGCCGTGACAGACAGCTACGTCACCATCGCTGTGGCAGACAATTGGCAGAGAGATGAAAAGATTCTACCGGAATGGTATTCTATTGAGACTTTCATCGTTGAGCAGCTAATGTTTTATTGTAAAGATAGCTGTTATTAATAATTTTATAATGATGCAGTTATTCGCATAAATCTTCAAGTGTTTTGTAAATATCATCAATAAAGTGTTCGTGTCTAAAGGATTGAAGCTGATGATTCAAGACAACGCCGGTGATTCAGAACCAGACCTATCAGGTAAAGATTCATTTATTTATTAAATTGCGAGTTACTAATTTCCTGATGGGACAAAGCCATTTGCTATATTATAATTAGTTTAAGATATAAAGATTTATTTTACAGTCCTCTTCCTTGTAAATGTTTTGCGCCTCCAGTTTTCATCATACGTGTATTCTTGGAACGCCATTTATGTTTTTTCAGTGAGCTGATCATTTCGCGCAAGAAAAAAAGTGGATGTTGGCTTTCGAATTTTTTTTTACTAAACCGTAACCATGAGAGTTCTATTGTGTTAAATCATCACAATCTCGAGCTCATACTTTCAGTTAAAAATTTCTGATAAATTTTCAAATAGCAGTCGGAAATTTCATTTTTGAATATTCATTTTTAAACCGTCTGGTGAAACGTTAAAATCTGAATTCTTACAGATTTTGATAATGCACTTTCTATGACATGTTTATTTATTAAATTTAAAACGTTTTAAAATTTTTTTATGAATACTTATTTGTATTTCATACAAAGTTTCTAAACATTTAATATGATACTTTGTTTTTATCAGATGAAGTGCGAACCCTTCCTTAAAATTTTCATAATTCACAACTGATTAAAACTGCATCTAAGATGATTGCCAATGTTCATCATTGTGGTCTTCATTGAAGTTGATCATCTTAGAAACGTGATGTTTAGCACTAGTGTTTATTTTATGTTGTCACTTTAAGAAACCAGCAGATATTAGTCACTTTTAGATGTGGTCGTGTTAAGGAAATAACAGCAGTAAAGTCGCTGAACACTGTTTCCAATTCGGCCTCGATTCCAGGCGAACGGACCGGCTGCATGGGCGTTTCCGCGGTTTTTCCCGTGCGTAATGCGTATACAAGCCAGTTTCCGTTACAGAGTCTTTCACAAAGGCATCCCCTCTTAAGGAACTGGCTTTTGCACGCTTTACCATAATTAAATAAACCAACCAACTTAAGAAAATCATCGCCAAGACAGAATTAATTTTATTCAGAATACGAAAATTAATGTGTGAAATAATGCATAATATAAAGAAATTGTAGAAATAAAAATGATCATGCTGCTAAATAAGAGTTTTAAAAAGGTTTATGGATTATGAAACTCTATCCAAATGCTAATGGAATCTGTATCATGCCGAGTTGCTATTTTTATGCCCAAAGTACAGTTCCTCTTCCTATTGATCACTTTACACGCTACATCCACAAGAGACTTTACTCGGCCTTTAGTTTCGCAAGTGTTGGCCTTAAACATACCTTTCTGATCACTAAAAATTATAAAAAGACAACTCTCCATATTACATCTCCAAGCAACGAAAATTTCAATTTAAAAACGTCATTGAAAAAGTATTTTTCAGAATTTAAAAATTTATAGAATTTTCAGACGTCCTTGCTTAAAACATAGTAAAGGAAAAACTAAATCGCAAAAATGCCAAAATCAAAAGTAAACTTTTTAAGTATTGAAAAACCAGTTACTGCTATTGATAGCAGATTAATCGACTTATCAAGGGGATAAACCAATCTACCATCAATTAACAACAACTAAAATAATAGAGAGTGTTTCATCTTACTTCCAAGTAAGCATCAAATTATTTGCTAGATTCAAATCACTAATTGATACTCAATCAAAATAAAGATAGTAGTCACTAAACAAAAAGAATCCTGTTAAAAAGCAAATAATCTTTAAGGTTGAAATTTTTCACTAAGAACACAATTAATCTAAACAAGATGCTTACTTTAGAAGACGTATCCCCTACACTCTCTTTTCATTTCAAATACAAAAGTAAAAACAAAGGTACATTCAAGAACAAATTTAAAAAAATCAAAAGAAGATTAAAAGAAATAATCCATAAAATTAATAAAGTTAAAAACTAGTAAAAAGCAAACTAGTAATTTTGCTTCCATCTCTTGATACGTACTTGCATTTCAGTCATTTGGTTTTAAAATTTCGAGGGCAAGTTGGTTAATGTTTTATTACTAGTTTGTTTTTTACTACAGTTTTTAACTTTAATTTAATTTTATGGATTATTTCTTTTAATCTTCTTTTGATTTTTTCAAATTTGTTCTTGAATGTACCTTTGTTTTTACTTTTGTATTTGAAATGAAAAGAGAGTGTAGGGGATACGTCTTCTAAAGTAAGCATCTCGTTTACATTAATTGTGTTCTTAATGAAAAATTTTAACCTTAAAGATTATTTGCTTTTTAATAAGATTCTTTTGGTTTAGTGACTACTATGTCTATTTTGATTGAGTATCAATTAGTGATTTGAATCTAGCAAACAATTTGATGCTTACTGGGAAGTAAGATGAAACACTCTCTATTATTTTAGTTGTTGTTAATTGATGGTAGATTGGTTTATCCCCTTGATAAGTCGATTAATCTGCTATCAATAGCAGTAACTGGTTTTTCAATACTTAAAAAGTTTACTTTTGATTTTGGCATTTTTGCGATTTAGTTTTTCCTTTACTATGTTTTAAGCAAGGACGTCTGAAAATTCTATAAATTTTTAAATTCTGAAAAATACCTTTTCAATGATGTTTTTAAATTGAAATTTCCGTTGCTTGGAGATGTGTAATATGGAGAGTTTTCTTTTTATAATTTATAGTGAATTATTGCTTTATTACTTTGCAGCTTTAGCGCAAGTCTTGGGCTTATTAATTTACTTTTAATTACTTTCTAATCACTAAGATGTTTTAAATGAAGCAAAAATTCATATTTTAGAGTTTTTAAATTTAAAAAAAGTTATTTTCTATAAGATGCGATACCTAACGTTTTACACGTTCCTCAGGTGCTAGTTATATTTACGAAGATGTTGCCCTCATTTTAAAAAACAAATTATAAAAAGTTTGGTTCCTGTATGACAAAAATTGATCCAGATGTTTAGTTTCAAAATTTGCGATATTTGACGTCATTTGAAATTTGCATTGGGGGATAAGTTAATAAATAAATTAGAATAATTCAAGATAAATTTTCCCCCTTAAGTATCATTTTATGATATTCTTTTATGATTTAGTAGTGCCTTTAATTTATAATTTTGTTATATTTGGCATACCTAAAGAATTTTCACGCAGATTAGTTTTTAAAATACGTTATTCTCATGCGCAATATGATCTGATGAAACAGTAAAAACAAAAATGGCCATTAAGTTTTACTACTTTAGAATCATAATCTGGTAAACGCAAAAATAATCATTATAGTACAAATAGTTTCCATTTTTGATTAATGCAAATAATATTACAAATTTGCTACGTCCCAGTACTAGATTTTCTGAATAGATTTCCAATTTCTTGGGGGGATATAAAATTTTCCTATACATAATCATAAAGACCGAAGGAACGTGTAAAAAATTAAGTCTCGTAATTCTGGCTAAATTTATTTCCCTTTTTACCAATGGCGAGCCCTCAGCCGACTTTGGCTTGATCGGAAATGGTGGTCACTTTATTATGGAGGCACCTAATAAGTGAGCCACCTTTGCCTCCTATGAAAGGACAGAAAAATACGCCTTCTCTAGTATTCGAACCCGGACCCTTTGGTATCGCAGCCGGCTACCCTAATCGCTATACCGTGCCGGACAAAGAATGCAGTGCCCTAAGGTAGAGGGAAGAATCTGATGAAAAGTGTACACAGAACTGGGTTATGAAGTTAAACTGCTTGTGAAACAGTTTTCAAGAGAATTATAACAAAAATAAACCAACAAAAAAAAAAAAATTAAATACATAAATAAAATAAAAATAATAATAATAAAAAATCTGAAAGCTTTCAGATTTTGTATTACGCCCAAACGGGTGTTTTTTTCATTTACAACCACATACACGTTTCGAGAGCATTTGGGCCAACGACACATTGTTCTAAAATATTTAAAAACAGCATATCTTTAGAATTTCCGATAGACAGTATCGCGCGCTGGAGATAAAAATGTTTCATTCCCTACAGTGTTGCCACCGCTCGCTTTGAAATTGTTGAAATGTTGTTCTTGAGTTGTTTAGTCAAAAATTCACTAAAGTTTTAGAACATGTGAAATAGACAATAAAGCAAATTCCAAATTCGGGCTTACACGTGCCCATGTTCTGGTGAAGGACTATGTTATTCAAAAATTGATGACGGTTTCTCGCATTGTGAAAAAAACGGCAGTACCTTAAGATACTACCGTTTTTTCACAATGCGAGAAACATACATATATGAGATTCTACATTATTTAGTTTCTTTAAATATAATACAGGGCGTTAATATTTTGTGCCAACAATTTAAAAATTGATTCAACTCAAAATGCTGTATTCATCAAACAGCCCTTCTGGCTAACAATTCAAATTTGCGCGTAATAAACATTGATACCGTATATGCCTTGGCAATTGAATTTCTCTTTCTACTAACTGTATATAACATCGCTAATGTTATCTTTCAATAAAATTTTTTTTTTTTACATTTCCAGAGCAAAGTGAAGATGGCGGCTGCTTTAAAAAATCGGTAAGCGATGGCTGTTCTTTATTTTTATACACTTTTTGTGCCATAATGTACTCAAATTTCGCAATGATGGCGCCCTATCAAAATAGTAAAATTATCGCCAGATGTAATAATTGCATAGACAAGAACAGTAAGAGGTTTTATTTTCGTTTTCTTTAACATTAGCATATTATAAAGTAATTCATCATTAGCAATAAGTCGCATAAAACTTAGGGTAATTCAGCTACGCATTTTGTTAAGAATTGCGCCTTAAATTAAGTGTAACTTGTGGCAGATCCTTGAACAGATGCGTAAGCGATATATCGCTATGTCTAAGATGAAACAGAACTTAAGAAGAGTGTAAAAGACATTTCTATTCAGAATTCAACATAACAGAAGGCACTTCTTGTGCTTACAAAACAGCCAGTATTTATGAATTACCTCGAAATGACAGAAAAATTAAACCTAAGCCGTAAGTTAGCCAAAGGCTACGCATAAATGATTAACGCGCAAGGTGGCTCAAACCTATACCGGCGTGACAAGCATATTTTTGACAAGAACAGAGTAACGCCGAAGACAGAAACGCTATCGTAGAAATTCAACTAGTACCCCGGCCTTCAGCAGGCAGAACGTGCTGTGATTAGACAATCCAAGACTTACCTTTAAACGCTATCTCTTTGTATCTCAAAAGCTGAAAAGGATAGGAACAAGCATCATCTGAATACCCCCGAAATGAAATTAGCATTCTGGCAAGAAAACGGGAAAGGAAAATGACAGTAAAGCTACTTAATATGAAATAACTAGTTAGATAACAATAAATAAATCATTACATGTTTTTGTATGTCATTACATGTTTTTTATATTTGTTTCCAAAAAAGGGAGATATTTTTGAAATTTCGCCTGTTGTGTTAGTCATAACTACAAAAGAGGCAACGATTTTATTTCTTCCGAATTTGCATTTGCACATATTTTTATCTTTTTGTTAGAAATGAAATGTTATGAGAGGTAGTAGGTTCAATTCAAATTTCCATATTAGAAACATAATTCGGACCTGGCAGCCCCACTCACCAGAGAGTCCAACAAAGGGACGCAGATTCCTGCGCCAGGGTTAACCGGGTCTATATGCAAATGAAACCCACAGTTAGCTTATCCCCCAAGTCTCTAAGGGCAGCTAAGTGCCTCCCGTTTTAGTCTGAAGCAGAGGCCAAAGCAGTGTGTTAAGACAGTATCTCGCACCTCAGCTACCAGGACCCTCCTTTCCACCCAACACACGACGAATGCGTAAGGCGATTTTCTCATCATGAGAAACTAGAAATGTAATGTACCAGCATCTCACTTTGAGCACCGATCTCCGAAAAGGAAAACCATAAAAGAGGAAAAGATCAGATACGGAAAGCTGAAAAGGATAGGAGCAAGCATCACTGGGGCTCCAGGATCGTGGAGGACACGACGATTCTGGAGCCCTCACTCGCCAAGAGGGCGATCCCTTGGTGGGCTAAGGTACCTCGGAATTGCCATACCCGTACTCACAAAGCGTGAGCCCTTGATGGCCAGAAAGAAATCAGCATCATATGGCAATGTATGTGTTACTGTGAAAAGACGAGAAATGAGAGAGCGCCAAGTAACAACACGAAGTGCTTTTATTACTCACCAGACATTTGCGAAATACATTGAGGTTGAAAGAGATGTTCAAAGTTGAGATCATGAGTGTGACACATACTTGACATAGACTTCATATTATTAAAAAATTAAACGTTTCTCTAGAAGAAACAAATTACTTACATATTATCTCGTCAACCTAAGATCCTGCCAAAGATGCGCTAAGTGCTTCCGAGGAATTCTGATTGCTCCTCTTTGTTAATAAAACAATCAATATTCGACCTGCTTTCCTGAAAAGACTTTTGTCGATTTCTATTAATTTGTTAGGCCCACCTCTGTTTAGAAAGCTATGAATATAGCGCCACAATTTATTACTATTTTTTGGCCATATGCAGTTAATCGTATCGTGTCCGTTAATACACATTTTTCGATAGCACCCAACTTTGAAATAATTTTTTTTTCCAAAATGCAAGGAAAAATACAGCAATAACAGTTAATTTATACCCTTATTCACAAAAAGAAACGTGATTTATCGAGAACCAATCGGAGTTACATCAAACGAAAGCGCAGATGTTATGTGTGGCTTCTTGGCGATAGCTTCACGGTAGAGGGGATTATACTTAAGTATTAAAAATAGCATATATGATTAAATGCCTAAGGTATTTAATAAGAACAACGTCTGATTGAGAAATAATTAAGACATATTTTATAATTAAGGAAATCGATACTTACGTATTAACGCATCGATCTGGACGCAGTCTGGTGGTCTTTTACAACTGAGAATTACTTATTGGGTGCAAGTTCACGATTTTAAAGAACTTATCAATTTATCAACACAACAGATGGGAATTTTTTAATACAAATCTTAATTATTAAATATAAATCACACGATATTTTACAAAAATAAAATGTTTATATTTATTCTTTCAGCTAGAAGTGTTTGAACTGGATCCTAAGTACTGGGAACAGTGGGATGTAGTAAAAGATATAATGGTAACTAATTTATTTTTATTTATTTTATGTAAATTTTGAGTGTTCTTCATAAAGTACACCATCTGTAATTTTATACATGTACGAATCAAAATATATATTAACAAATGCAATTATTGTCTCTGAGGTTATATATAGCTGCGTAAAAGATTAAAAAGCTTAAAAAAAGAGACTGATAACTGTCTAGTAGATAAAGTATTAAGGGCACTTTTCTGTTAGCGCAGCATAATTCAACGCAAAATGTAAATGCTGGAATGAAATCCAACTAAATGGCGGTAGCACTGACGAAGCTTTCAAAAAAGAACAACTACTTAATTTATAATGAAAATGATGTATTTAATATTTAAATGCAGCCAAGGCTGTGCGCGATCTATGTACACAACAATCTCTTTCTTACTTAGAGAATTACACAAATTCGGCGACGCACACGTATAAATATTATCATGGCACAGTTATTCATAACGTGATATAAATAGGCTACGACATTTGGGCTTCAGCACATAGTTGGCGACTGGCGTCCCGTTAACAGAAAAGTACCGTAATAAGACTACATCAGAACACCAGTCATCCTAATTAACAGGCAGATATAACATATTCGAGGAATCGAAAAATACAATTAATTTGGTTCTCCTTTTCCTTAC
>KK116496.1:0-57399 GCA_000611955.2 Stegodyphus mimosarum
AATCAAAAGGATGACAATGATCTTATAATTGGAAATCAAACCAGGGAACTTGTAAAATCTTTGGAAGATCATGAAAAAAAAAGAATTTTTTCAATGTGTTAGAAAGTACTTTTCCTCAGCCTGTGATTACATTGTAAGGAAGTTTCCTTTGCAAAATGAAGTTCTTTTAAATGCTGAAGTGGCAAATTTGAAACAAATTGAAAATTCATCTTTTGAAAAGATTCGTTTTTTTATTGATAAATTTCCATTTTTGTTAACAATTAAAGAAAATGAATGCCATAATGATGCTTTAGATGAACTACAGAACCAATTTTCTGCTGCACAGTTTGAAGACTTTGCCAGTTCTGGAGAAGATAGACTTGATGTCCTCGTTGGTACCTTAAAAAGAATAAAAAGAGCTGATGGAACACCAAAATATGATAGACTAGCAAGAGTTTTATGTGCTATTCTCGTAATTCCACACAGTAATGCTGAGTGCGAGAGAGTCTTCAGTGTTGTGAAGAAAAACAAAACTATGTTTCGTTCTTCAATTTCACCAAAAACTCTAGAAAACATTTTAATTGCTAAATGTTATGAGGAAACTAATTGTTATGACAGGAAATTTTCCAAAGAATTTTTGGCTAAAGCCAAAAAATGCACTCTAAATTCATTGCAATAATTTTTTTGTGTAACATTAAGTCTTGTTTTATGTTTCCTAATAAATTTTTTAGTTACTACTTAATTGCGATTTACTAATGTAAGTACAATTTTTCTTTTTTCTATTTGTATAAATTGTTATTTTTTTAATATCAAAGCATGATATTAATTCTTCGTGTTCTTCTGAATTTTGGAGAAATCTTCTGGATTTGGGGGAGAAATCTTCTGAATTTTTATCTTTAGAGGTTGGCAGGTATGTATGATTCTACAAGTATAACATTGAAATCACTGTCAAGAACTCGATGGTGTGTATATGAAGATGCTTGTAAATACCTGAATGGGGAAAGGAAACTGTAAAACTAATTAAATTGGAGAAGTTATCCTCTGTTCCTAGCACGGTATTGGCTTCAAAGAAACTAGAAAGTCTAGAATGGACTGTGCAGATTAGAAAGCAGTGTTTTTTGCTTTAGAAACAGTTTTAGAAAATGAGTTAAATGTGAAGCTGAGGATTTTCTTAGAAAATATAATATAGAGGAGCAGTCATGACATCATTATGGAGTTATATTTGCAAAATATAACAAAGCAAAGTGGTAAAAAAAACTGTAGGCTGAGGATATGGACACTTCCACTGATGTTGAAATATATGACTGTTTTACTGTGCTTCAGTCTTCTTCTTCCATTTACAGAGATTGATCTAAAGAGGAACTTAGGCAGATCAAGAATCTGGAATGAGTTCCATCTTTAACTATTGAAATTTTAAAACCAAATCATCAAATTTAATATGAGAGATTTTTTTATGAATCATCTGAGTCAGAAGTGGAACCAAAAAATACTGAAGGAAAAACCATCAGACAGTTTCAGAGCCGATCATGGGACCTAGAAAAGGATGAAACTATTATATTTTAAGGTCATACAAATTTTTGAGAATGCAGAAGAAAGTCAATGTCTAAAAAATTTAAGATTTTCATTTCTGTCGAATGTAATTGAACTAGAAGGTGCTGAAATTTATAACGTTGCAGAGAAATGTGGAGCTATTTATGATTATATATATATTTTGATATAAAAGAAGCTTTGGTGATAAATGCATCCATTTCAAAAGTTATCTGTGAAGAAATATGATAGTGACAAGTTATCCTTTGTTCCATTTCTTTGAAAGACGTTGGCTTCAGAGAAAATTAGTGATTTTTACTCAACTATGTAAACAACACTCAAGATTTATCATTGTACTCCAACAACAATCTCAACTGCTGAAAGATTATTTTGAATTTTAAAACAGGTTAAGAACTGTCAATGGTCTGAGAAGAGTCCAGCATGATTAGTCAATCCTGAAGTGCTTACTCATTTTTTATTTCGAGGAAATGGTAAATGCACACAGCTCCCATTACAAATTTCAATCTGATAGATATCATGCTTATTTAGGAAGAAAGAACTGATTAATCTCAGAACCACTGAAGGGTTAATGACAGTATTTGGAACTATGTATTATTATTAACTTTGCAAAAAAAAAAGTGCTTAATAAATAAAAGAATTAAATCTTATATTTGCTTAATTTCAATGGAAAGGAATCTCAATGTGCCTTGGGAGAAAAAATAAATGCTTTGAATTTTGTGACTTTTGAATAGTCTAATGCTGAATTTTAATATTTGTAAGTTGGCATGCATTTGTTATATTTCACTTTTTTTTTTCTTTTTGGTAGGTTGGATATAGTATTAGGTTTGAAAATGTAACATCCAGCGCAACAAAAATCAAGGTAAATTTAAGTAGTTTATTTATTATGTTGCACGATTAATTGTTTTCTAGTATTTATTATTATAAATTCAATTAATAATTAAGTATATCTACGAAGGTAAGTTGAAAAATAAGTTTCCCCTGTCGACTGTGGTCAGAGTTGTATATGAAAGTCAAAAAATAGAATGAGACATTAAAGATATGACATACCTTTATTTTTCCACATAGGTACCAAGTACATTGAGACATTTGTCATATCGCTTGGTAAGCTTCAAAAAGCCCTCCAGGAAAAAATCAGGGCTTTGCATATGGAAGAAGCGTTGAACGGCTTGTTTCACTTCAGTATTGCTTCTAAAGCACCTTCCCCCGAGATTTTTCTTCAAAGCCGGAAACAGATGGAAGTTGCTTGGTGCGAGATCAGGACTGTATGGCGGATGGTGTAGGCGCTCCCAACCAAGAGTTGCAATATGGTTTTGCGTTGCCGTCGCCGAATGTGGTCTGACATTGTCATCCAACAGCAGAGCGCCAGATGTGAGAAGGCCAGGCCGGTTTTTCCGAATCGCCTCTTTCAATTTCGACAGGGTGTCACAGTAGCATGTAGCATTGACGGTTCCAACCTCCAAAAAGTCCAGCAATAAAACTCTGTGAGCGTCCCAGAATAATTGAAGAATTTAGATATCCATTATCATTATAACCTGTTGTCACATTTATGTACAAAATTTTAAGTCACTTGCATTGCATGAAAATATCTAAACTCTGAACATGCATTGTAAGCATTATATTTTACATTTATAGAATGAAATAGTAAATAATACTCATAACAACAAATTTAACATTAAAGGCATTTAATTAAGTTTCATGGCATTCTGACATCATTTATGCTAATTTAAAATGTCAAATAAATCATACCATGATATGTACACTGGGCGACTTAGCTTCCGTGTCATATTTGATGTGATGGGCATGTAAAGGGAAACTGAAGTGTATCATATACGGTGCGCTGGGCTGAAGAGCTTAATACTTGTCACTAGCAATTTATGGGAATTTATTAAGTCTTATAGGGAAATCAGTGAGACAGGGAAATAAATAATAAATGTATTTCTTCTAAATAATTTTCACCTGTAGTAGATTTTACACCAGATATTTTTTCAAGATATACTTTCTACCAGATATATTTTCATTGACATTGACCAGCCAAGTGTAATAATTCAGCATGCAACTGAGAATGAATTCTAATTTGAGAGATTTCTAGATTTAATAAAAAGTGCAGGCCAAATCGGAAAGAAGCATTTTCAAGTGATTTTGAATTCATGAGAACTATATGGTCTAAAACTTGATAACTGTATGGTCTAAAACTTGATAACTGTAGAAATCAGTCTTGTAGTAGTTTGGCCAACATGCGATATATAGCTTGCTAACAAAGTTCAAGGACAGAGTTCCTCTTATGTTCTTCATTTCAAGTTCAGTTCACTTGCTGAAATTATTTGGTTGACAAGCATTGCAATGCTGTGTAGTTGTAATACAGTTTTTTGCTTTTTTACAAAGTTTAGCAACTTCTTTACAGATTCTGTAAAAAGATGGGAAATCTTGCAAACATTATATGATTCTACAAGTATACCTGCAGAGGGAGTTGTCTTGAACTTCTTTCGGACAGGTGATGACGGATGTTTCCGCTCCATAGATGCGGCCTTCGATTCTGACGTGAAATGGTGGCCCCACGTTTCATCCCCCGTCACAATCCGAAACAGAAAGTCATTGCCATCTTCATGGTAATGCACGAAATGTTCCAGGCTGACCCCCATGCCTTGTTCCTTGTGTGTCGAGGTCAATTGTCGGGGCACCCATAGTGCTGACACTTTTCTGTGTCGAAGAATGTCGTGGATGATGTTTTGAGCTCGCTCATGTGAGATTTCAAGTTCTTCCACTACTTCATCGATGGTGATACGCCGGTTCGCTCTAATCATGTCATCCACCTTCCTGACATTTGCATCTGTAGTGGCCGTGTGCGTCCGTCGAGCTCTCGGTATGTCTTCCACTTGCTGACGTCCATCACTGAATGTGCGACACCATCTCCGCACCATTTGCTTCGACATCACACCTGGCCCATAGACTTCCACGAGGCGGTTATGAATTTCTGTTCCTGATACTCCACGTGCCCATTTATAGCAGACAATCGCTCTCACTTCTTCCTTTGACCACTAATTCAAAACGCACCTTCTCTCCATACCTACCGGGGCTTAAATGAGAGGCTGGTCTCCGCTTTGCGCAGTCACTGCAACAGCGCCATCTGCTTGATTTGCAGCGACCTCTACCCAATGGTGTATCGGTGACTTACGCGTTTTCCTGCTGTGTTGCCTTTCGCCCATAGCCGTTCAACGCTTCTTCCATATGCAAAGCCCTTAATTTTTCTTGGAGGACTTTTTGAAGCTTATCAAGCGATATGACAAATGTCTCATCGTACTCGTACGATAATAATAAAATAAAGGTATGTCATATCTTTAATCTCTCATTCTATTTTTTGACTTTCATACACAACTCTGACCACAGTCAACAGGGGAAACTTATTTTTCAACTTACCCTCATATGTGTTGGTGTTTCTTCTTACAAATAGTCAAAAATATTTAATTATCATCTTTTATTTATATGAGCATTTTGTAATGCAGTAATGCTAAAACCCTTGCACATTAATAGTCTGTACCACATTCAATTCTCAATAATTGAATGGGGATGACTGCATGAAAACATTTTGGTTTTCGCACATGTAATGTGAATGTGACTCAGTTTCCCATAAGAAGTTCTTCATGAAAGTATCCTAATCGTAGAATTTTATCCTAATCGTAGAATGCTTATCAAAATAGCCAGAAGTATTTTATAGGTATACTTAAGAGTTCTGCAATTCTGCCATTGCGAATTTCAGAAGTGCGATTTATTAAAACTTCACAATAATTATTGAAAAGGGATAACATCATGAGGCCTAAATATATTTTTATGACATATGTAAGTTTATTAAGTGTCTTTTGAATGTTTATTTTAAAGATCTGTATTAATTTTTATCATGTAGAATTTCAAAATTTCTCAATTTTTTTAGTATCTTACTGATGGTATGCTGTTACGGGAATCCATTGATAATCCCTTATTAGTAGAGTAAGTACATCTATCATGTGATGTATTAAATAATTTAAAATTTTCCCTTAATTAAATCTTTAAGATTTTTATTAGGTGACACTGAATTGCATTCGATGTCCTTCATTTCTCTTTATTTATGTATGTATGTATATATGTATCCTTCAAATGATCATCTTGAAGAGCACAGAAGCATATGTGTAATGATCCTGGGACGTTAGTTGTAGTGTATCGAAAATTTAATCCTAATCGAACTTAAAGTTAGAAAGAACGTAAAGAACTGGCGAAGTTTCGAGTGCACAAAGTTATTGAAAACCATAACTAAGATGGAAATGCGGGTAGTTGTAATGATGCGTGTGTAAGCGAGGATGATATCTTTTGTATATAATAAAGTAGCATGTAGTTAAATAGTGTCTTGTGAAATAATTACCCATAAGGATACAGACATCTGGCGACGAGGAAGTCAGATTTTTCAGCTTTTATAATCATTTTTATTTTGGAGGATTCACCATGGAGCAGCTCATAACTGAGTTAATAGAGCAGAATAGAGCTCTAATGGAGAGACTTACTTCAGCTATTACTCCACAAATGGACAATTCGAAACTTTCGGTTCAGTTTGAAAAATATAATGAACAGGAAAAACAGTTTGATTCTTTTTTAGAGAGATTTGAAAATTATTTAGATATACAAAATGTTTCACTGGAGAAGCGTGGGAAAGTACTGATTTCCTGTTTGTCCAGAAAAATGTATAATCTCTTCAAAAACTTGCTGGCTCCTGATAATCCTTTCGATAAAGATTATGATGTATTAAAAACTACATTGAGAAATCATTTAAATCCTCAGCCACTTATAATTCCTAGCAGACATGTATGTTTAAATCGAAAGCAGCACGAGGGGGAAACAATCAGTGTGTATATGGCCGAGTTAGGTCACTTGCCATACCGTGAGCTTACGATCAGAACATGTTAAATACGATGTTGCGGGATGTGTTTGTTAGTGCGCTAAGAGATAGTGCTATTCTGGATAGAATTTTTGATTAGGATAATATCAGTTTAGATGACACTTTAAAAATAGCTTTGGAAATGGAAAAAGCATTAAAAGGTGCAAATGAAATGATTGGGAAACCAGTGGAAATTAAGGAATTTAGTACCAGGAATACAGGTAAAAGTCAATCGCTCTGAAACAAAACTTTGAAAAACAAAACTTCACAGCTAAGAGTGCTAAAGGCAAGATGTGTTTGGGATGTATGGGGACTAACCATGATAGAAATTCTTGTAAATTTAAGACAAGTATCTGCAGATTTTGTAAGAAAATCAGGCACATTGAAAGGGCCATGCTACAGTGCTAAAAACAATGAAAGAATGAAAGCAAAACAAAAACTATTAGATGTAGGAAATGAAAACACAGTTCCTATAAACAGCATATATTCCAGTGAGGTATAAAATAGGAAACTGCCCATAATGATCCAAGTGAACACAGAAGGAAAACCGGTAGCTATAGAACTGGATACAAGGGGTGGAGTATCGGTAATGAGTTTAAGAAATTTCTGGCAAATTTCGGAAAAGAAAATTCAAAATACAAGTCTGGTATTTAAAACATATAATAGAGAAAAACTTATACCTTTAGGATTTACTACAGTTAAGGTAGAATATAATAGTCAAAGTAAAAACTAAACCTTTACATTGTTAAAGAAAACCTTGATACAATATTTGGTCGAGAATGGCTTTCAGAGATAAATTTAGATTGGACCTCAATAAAGTCAATCTCTGTCTCTCAAAAGAGTAGTTTAAATAAATTATTGGAACAATATAAAGACATTTTTGATGGAAATTTAGGAGAGATAAAAAATTATGAGGTTCAACTTGAAAGCGAATGTTTTGGCAAAATTTTGTAGAGCTAGGCAAGTACCATTTGCGTTAAAAGGCCGGATAGATGAATGAAGAAATTGATCGCTTGGAAAAAGAAGGTATAATCAAAAAGGTAGAAACATCGGAATGGGCAACTCCGGTAGTACCAGTAGTTAAGCCGGACGGCTCTATATGACTTTGTGCCGACTGTTTGGTGACATTAAATGTGAATATTTTTGTACATCAACACCCTTTGCTGACCACTGAGGAAATATTTTCATGTTTGAGCGTGGGAAAGCATTTTCAAAAATTGATTTTAAACATGCTTACTTACAAATGAAAGTAAACCCTGAGACCTAAAAATTGCTAACAATAATTACACAAAAGTGATTATATAAGTGTAAGAGATTGGTCAATGCGTTTGTATTCCAAAACAATACCGTGAGAATGTTTTGAAAGAATTGCACCACAGACATTTAGGGACTGTAAAGATGAAAGCAATTGCTAGTTCTTATGTGTTTTGGAATGGTTTAGATAAAGATGTCGAGAATATTGCTAAAAACTGTTCTGAATGTGCAAAACATAAAATAGATCCTCCTGAGGTAAAAGTTCATTGTTGGAAGTACCCGAGTGCTCCAATGGAATATATTCATATCGATTATGCAGGACCTATTTTTGAGCATATGTTTTTGATAATTGTTGAAGCTCACTCAAAATGGCTAGAAGCTTATCCAATGAAATCAAGCTCGACTTTCAGAACAATAGAATGTTTACAGGACATTTTTGCACGATTTAGACTACCACTATTGTTAGTGAGTGGTAACGGGCCACAATTCACTTCACATGAGTTTAAGATATTTCTACAGAGTAATGGAATCAAACACAAAACTACAGCACCATTTAAACCATCTAGTATTGGGCAGGCTGAACGTTATGTGTTTACAGTAGATCAATCCTTAAGAACAATACAAAATTATTTGGGAACTTTGAGACAAAAACTCAGTACATTTTTGATGCAGTATAGGAAGGCTCCGAATTTAACTACTCTACAGAGCCCTGCAATGCTAATGCTGAAGAGGGAAATTCGAACAAGAATAGATTTATTGAGACCGGATCTGAAAAGGAGGATGGAAGACAGAGTTTGAAAAGGAATCTACGAGTTTGCAGACCGAGGATTTAGAGTTGGCGATAAAGTGGCAATAAGAAATTATCATTAAGGTGACAGACGATGGAGATTTGGAACCGTCCAATCCAAGTATAGGCAGCTCCATTACACGGTAAAAGTAGATGGCGACGACATGTCGATCAGATGCGTGATGGAAGAACCATAATTGATGATGACGGCATACGTCCACCTCCAGCCCTCATGATTTCCAAAGAGCCTGTTAAGAGTGGAGTTCCAGAATCATCCAAAGGTAATAGTTACCAGGTAGATTAGTCTGTATCGTCTTCGAAGTGCAAGGTTTTATGGAATGTTCCATCCACTGGACTTGCTGCTATAAGCAGGGTACCAAAGAAACCTGCTGTGCCACAACCTTTGCATTGGTCCAGTAGAATTCAATGTCCCCCAGATAGACTGCAGTTGTGATAAAGGGAGAGGGATGTAGTGTATCGAAAACTTAATCTTAATTGGACTTAAAGCTGGCAAAGTGCCAAGCGTGCAAAATTATTGAAAACTGTAACCAATAAGGAAATGCGATAGTTGTAATTATGCGTGTGTAAGCGAGGGTGATATTTTTTGTATATAATAAAGTAGCATGTAGTTTAATAGTGTCTTGTGAAATAATTACCCGTAAGGATACACAACACTAGTGATCTTTTCTTCTTCTCTTTTTTACCTGTCCTCTTGTGAACTGTTTTTTCTTTTTGCCTTTGGATGTCCAGGCTTACTGTGAGAGTTTGTTGCAACCCTTGTTTCTAGCATATGATGGCAGATAAAACTTCCCACATTTACCATGCATGATGAATTGTGCCATTTGGAATCAGTATAAAAGTTAGTGATGCTGGCTGCTAGGTTCTTGGGCCCAGACTCAAGTCTCAGGGAGTCATGGATGTTTGTAAGATGTCTGCACAGTATGGGCACACTTAAAATACTATCAAATCAAAAGTTCTATTAAGTGGTTTGGTGGTAGGGGAAGAGGGATGGGAGATCCCTCAGATCCATGTCTTGGAATCTTCTCCATCAAAATTGGGGCAGAACAGCACAGGTAGTGCAATGGGACAATACCTGTTAAAAAAATGGTGAATATTGTCCTGCCCACTTCTATCTGTACCTATGTCATTTCGAAAAGTCAGTTCTGGTAGTTTTGAGTCCTAAATGTTTCAATCAGCTAACTATACTATGTCTTGACATGGGTTAAGCAGTTGGTGTATCCACTAGGTACCTCAATAAAAGTGGAGGCTATTCTAGGTCTTTGTTGAGTGCGTATAAACATGTGCAGAGATCTGCATTCTCATTTTGCACTCTGTGATTGTAGTTAAGTCATTGTCTAAAATCCTTTTCTTTCTTAAATTATGGCTTTTTGATTGTGTTTAATAATAATGATGCATAGTGCATAGTTTTGTTTTATTCTTAAAATAATATTACAAGAAAGAAGGCAATTGTGTAGGTAATTGCTTTAATTTATTCACTTCTGTTTGCTGATTCAGGTCTGTGCTTAAATTTTACTACTGTTGTTTTTTAAAATAACTTGATTTCTATTTAATGAAATGTGTACGAACTCTGTATCATCATTGCACCTAAAAAACAATTTCATTAACTCCAAAATCTAGAATAACAGGCTTAATATAGAATAGCAGTAGTATTAAATATTGCTTAAATTATATGCATTTAATGTGATTATGCGCATTTAATGTGCAAATTATTAATATTGTGCATTAATTACATGTGAACTTCGCTTCCAGATTATTTACTTCTGCATATAGTGCCTGGCATATTAAAACTCAAAAGTTACGAATAGTGCAACTTAGTTTTATCTTCATTATGGCTTCGAAAATAATTTTTGTTAATTGTACATTTTTATATTTTTATTTATAATCTTGACAAATAGGTAAAATTTAGCAGAATGACTCAATTCTTAAATTCCTTTTTAAAATTAAAATTGTTTTCAAACTTGATTTCATATAATGAGGTTTATTTGTTCCTTTTGATTTTTAAACCACTGGTTCTCAACAAATATTACATTTTGTAAAAAATGATAAATTTTTCATATGCTGTAATAAAATGTAATACAGCTATACTGTAATTCTATGAAAAGTGCGCTTTAAGAATCTGTGCTGAGTAAATCAGATATTTAGGTATTTATCACTTTTCTTGTTTCATATAATCTGGTAATAAATTTTGGCTCCAAGGAATTTTTTTGCATGTGAAAGAATATTTCTAGTGACATTTTATTAACTGTTAAATTGTCATGTCTAGTTTTTTTTGTCTATTAAAAAAATAAAATAAAACTGTTGCATAATCATTTACATCCCACTGGATCTTTCTATACCTCAATTTTGTTTGCTGGTTTTTCTTCACTTTAGCTGCTAAGTATGCAACTATGGCTTACATAACTTACTATTATTTTTATCTGGATAGTGATGAATAACCATGAAATAATTGACTGCTTATTAAAAAATAAATAAGTAATAAATAAAAAGATGAAATTTTTTCATCTTTGAGCAGAAGTATATTTGTTGCTGAATGAGACATTTGAGTTGGATCTTTTGTAGTAATTAATTTAATTTTGCTTTGTGAAATCTATTTGTTTAAGGAAATTCATCCTTAATTTGAATGCATAAAAGTGTTTTCTAGTTTGGAACATACCTATATATATATATATATATATAAGTGTATATCTTTTTAGTTACAGTGTAATAATCTTGGATGAGGCTCATGAGAGAACTTTATGCATGGATATTCTTTTGGGAATTGTGAAATTAGCTCAAAAGTTACGAGAACAGCAAAAAATGCCGCCACTGAAAGTAAGACATTTACTTTGCCTATAAGGCTTCCAGGTGTGCACTTTTGAAATTTAAAAGCTAATAGAATTTTATGTAATATAATTACATTCTTCTTCTTATTTGTTTTCTATATTTTCTTTTATTTTACTGAATATGCAATAAATTATTTTAATTGAGTAATAATTTGGAGTAGAAATGTTAGAAGTGTTGTTAATTTTTTAAGATAGCACAGAAGTGAAATTTTTTTGTCTCATTTTTTCCAGATAATAGTTATGTCTGCTACTCTAGATTATGGTCCCTTCTCAAAATATTTTGAAGATGCATCTGCATATGTCATCTGTGGTCGTGAATATAATATACAAGTGTGTATATGCATGCATATTTATGTATTATCTAATGTAGTAATAAGGTGTGAAAAAATTGTTGGAAATCATTTAAATTATACTGCATGTAATTTAATCTGTATTGTAATTTTTAATTGTAATTTTCTGTTGTATTTGTTAATTTTATCAATTGATAAGAGGGAATTGAACGTTGAGTAAAATCTCAACTAGATTTTCAAGGTATGCACAGAAGTATGTAATTTTGTAACACCTTACCCATCTTTTTTTGGGGGGGGGGCGGGGAGAGGGAAGTGTTACGTATGCACATGTAGTAAAGTAGCTGACAGATAAATTTATTTATTTTCTATATGTCTGATTTTTTGTGTTTTACCAAAGAAACTAGTTTGAAGAGCTACTAGATTTTCTTTTTTCTTTCATTTTTTTTTAAACCATATTAACATACTTAGTTCCAATTTACTGCAATATCCCATCATATACAAACTTGAATTCATGTGGATCTTTATTTTTCTTATTTTATTTCATGCTTGTAATTAATTTCCATTTGAAATTATCAGTAATTCAGAACAAATACATGATAAACAAAACATTACTCTGCCTATATATTTGAACTAGTTTTAATGAAATAACATGAATCAAAACAGTAATTTATGCTAATTTATTTTAATGAAATAACATGAATCAAAACAGTAATTTATGCTAAATGGTGTAAAACTCCTCACCTTTCTTCAAGAACTTCATTGAATTATAATTGGGTTCACAGACAATGTTGTACCTGTATGTACACAGTGCCATTAGTGTTCAGGTATTTGATGTAGAAAAAGCAAAGAATGGAAAATTTCTTCTTTCCTCAGTAGATACGAATTCAGTGATCAGAGGAATGGTATATTTCATAAAGTTACTAGCTGTTTCTCGGCATGCATTGCAACGCTACTTAAAGGAAAGAAAGTATTTGTTTCGAAATTTTTTCTTTGTGTGTATTTTGCATGTTTTGATTGGGTTGTGCTACCCAATACCAAGTTTGATAATGGTTTGGGTGGTGAGTTTAATTCTTGTAATTTTGCTTTTCCATCCATGCAGCACATTCCTAATGCTTCATTCTTAAATTGAAGGGCTCTGCAATGCATGCATAGCTTGTCCATCTTTTCAACGACCACACTTGGATGAAGATTGTAATCACAATTAGCATCACAATGAAATGCACCAAGATTTAAATCAGTGTACAGTGTTCATCTGGATTTTAGCAGCAGTATATCCATAAACGTTTTCCAGTCTTGCTTTTTGTTGTTCATCTGTTTGAGGCAAACAGGCGTGAACAGTGTACTCGAACGTTTTCCAGCCTTGCTTCCCATTGCTGACCTGTTTCAGATGAATAGGCTTGAGCAGTGTGTACTTGAATGTTTTTCCAGTCTTGCTTCCCATTGCTCATCTGTTTCAGACAAACGGGCTTGAGCAGTTTGTACTTGAACGTTTCCTAGTCTTGCTTCCAGTTGCTCATCTGTTTCAGACAAAAGGGCTAGAGCAGTGCATACTCAAACTTTGCTTTTAGTTGCTTGTATGTTTCTGAAGCTTGTGATGCCTTTTTCTTTCATTCTTGAGGTATAGCTCAAGCAATCCATTTTCATTTTGGTGGCATAATTGATTTCACAGTGAAAGTAATGCTTTAGGACGATTATTACAAATTCACTTTAAAAAAGCAAAGAAAAGGCGTATGATGCACTAACTCACGTATTAATTCAAGAAAAATATTTTTTGCTTTTGCTGATTGATAACTCACTAAGTATTTTAATTTGGGCAGTAGCAACACATTTCTCTTAAACAGCGAATTTGCTTATTAAATTTGAGATAAATTAATATAATTGCATTTTCCCGAGTGTCAACACAATTTTTTTATATCATCAAGTTTTCTGATTAAATTTGAAACATATGTATCTTGCACTTTGTAGAGTAGCAATGCAAAGATTTTAAACTGCTGAGTTTTTAATAAAACATTTGTTTTAATAGCATAATTTTTTTTCCCTATGGTGGGTCTTCAGCCTACTTTTGCTTGGCCACTACTAAGGCCAGAAGTTGTGGTCACTTATTATGGAGGCACCTAATAAGTGGACCACCTTTGCCTGATATGAAGGGATGGACAGTTACAACCATGCCTTTTCCGGAATTTGAACTCAGGCCCTTTGATACCACAGTCAGGTACCCTAACCAGTATACCATCTGGGCATCTTAGCATAAAATATATGTATATAAAGAGTGCAGATTCTGTGGGCTTTTGAGAAATCTTATGTAGACAGTGACCTTCCTCTGGTTTTGGAGGTCGAGCGTGGAAGTTTTATAAACATTGGAATTAAACTGTATATTTGTATGAAAAATAAACTTTTATATATATATATATAAAGAGAGAGATTGGCACTGAATAACTCCATTTTATGTGCATATTTATTTTAATATTATTTTATATTGATACATATGAAAACTAATTTCTTTATTATATACTTTTCTTTTAAATAATATTTTTCAGATGTTGGTGTTATTTAATTAAAATAGAGCTAAAGCCAATGTTAGACTTGTGCTTAGTGAATCCAGCTTACATACTTTCAGTTAGTTCCACATGTTATATAATTTTGAGTATTATAGTATCTTAAATTCCTAAAATCTAAATACATTTTCTATTAACTGTTTAGAATGTTAAATAATAGAAATGTGAAAATATAGCTTTTTGAACTTATATACATACATACATATGTATGTAAATGAAAAGTATTATTGATAGAAAATTGTATTTAGAAAAAAATATATGCCAAAATATAGGCAAATACTTTTTAAAATGTTTATAGTTATTTTTTGTGGTAAAAAACATCGAATTTCATTTATTTGAAATATTAATCTCTTTTATTTATGAATTAAATTTTTCTCTATTTTCTCAATTATTTTTTATAGATATTAAATGCTCGAACAAAACAGGAAGATTATGTACATTCAGCTTTAGTTACTGTTTTCCAAATTCACCAAAATGAAGATGATGGGTTAGTTTGTACTTTGGTATTGTTTCTATTCTATTTCAAATAATTCATATTTTCTGTTTATTAATTAATTTCAACCATAACTCTTCACATTACACACCTGTACTTGTGTGTATATATGTATGTATACAGTACCCACCACTTATTAAATTCACTTGTTAATAAACTCAACTGCTGATTACATTTAAATTTCCCGGAACCAAAACAAATATGTACAAATCAATAAAAAAACTGCCATTTATTAAATTCATCTCCACTTCTTATTAAACTCAGATTAGCAAAGGACTGATTCAGTGCAGAAGGCTAATTTCTGAAAATCAGTTGAAAACTGTTTTTGAAAATGTGGCTTTTATGTAGAAGCCTCGAGCAATTTCAAACTATAGTTAATATTTCAGGCATCAGTGAGGAAAGTTATAAAGATTCATTTTTAGAATGTGTCAATTCACAATAATATTTAGAAACCTTGACTCTTAAAAGTATGAAAATAATTACAGAAAGTGAGAGTGGAAGTGATACAGGAAAAAAAAGTGATAACATGCTATCATCAATCAAATCTAGGAAAACACTGCAAATATGAAGGAAATTGAAAGGCGCTTACTGAAAAGCTATCAGTAGCTTTATGAAATCGACAATACGATTGAAAAACTGTTGTTGAATGATTGGGAGAAAACCGATAGGTTGTCCAACTTGGTGGATTTTATCATGCCAAGATAAAATTTCATCAAAAAGGCAATTATAAATACATTTTTATATATAAAAAATTAAATGAATTTAAAAATTGCATAAATACTTCAAGTATTAATTTTTAATTATTATTTTTGGATTAATTAATAAATTAGTTGCTACACACTATTTTTTTTTCTTGGATAGTGTAAACCTGAAATCACAGTGTATAGTGTAAAAATTGCCACCTGTTAAATTTAACCATTTAATAAGCTCAAATGCTGTACAACTAGAAGTGATTTTAATAAGTGGCAAGTGTTGTGTTTGTGTGTACTGAAATTTATTTGTTTAAATTTCAATTTTTGGTCCTTGGGAAAAATTGGTTCTAAATTCCCTTCTTTATATATATATATATATATAAAATAAGTTCTACGTATTATAAAAACTTGTTAATTGCTATTTATCATTGAATTCATGTTTTATAGGGACATTTTAGTTTTTTGTACTGGACAAGAAGAAATTGATTCCATGGTACTTGAAAGCAAAAAAGTTGCTCTTGAATTGCCTTTAGGTTTGTCTTTATAGTTTATCATGTATTATTATCAGCATGTAATTTACAAAATATGTAATATATTAACTTGTAAAAATTCATTGTTGTAAAAATTGAATGATGACAAATTGTTGGTAAAATAATAAAACCATTCTAAATTGTTATAAAAGTAGTTGAAATGTTTGTGTAATAAATAAATACCCTATAACAAGTTTCTGAGACAGGTGATCTGTCTATTCATCATGCAATCTGTTAGGCCAAAACGTAGTTGTGAATATTTTCATTAAAAAAGTGATACTGCAGGACAAAGAATGTGTACAAAAATTGTAACAAAGATATGGTACTTTATTTACAGACTAGGTAGAGTTAAAATGTTGCTGCTAATGCCAAACTGTAAAAAAAAAGGGAGGGCAAGGTGGAGAGGAAATTATGTCATCATTGTTTTTAAATATGTAAATACTCAATAAGGTGTTTGATCTCTTCGTGTTGAAATGAACACTTCACAAACTTTTCCCATATGTCAATTAAAACATTAAATCTTGTGGGATGTAACATCATTTTTCTAAGACCTGATTCAGATCTAGTGGTGGTCCTCAGAAGGGAACTTGCATGATGCAACATGCTAGTCAGAGATATATTAAATAGGCCAAAAAGGATTGTGGTCAGATGAGTATAGTGGCTATTTGAACAGTATCCTCAATTTCAAGATATTCACACATCATAGCAGCTTAAGGAGTTTAGGTATTGTCATCCATGAACTAAACAGTGTGGAAACACAGCAAATGAGCCTTACTTTTCGACATAGAACCTCCTCTGCATAGTAAAAGGGTACATAGATCTGGAGCTGAGTGGGGCCATTTCTCATGATTCCTCTCAAAACCGGCAAACTTCACCATGGAAACAATGTCATAAGGATATGTAAATGGAAATTTATTATTTTCAATTTCAATGCAGATCAAAGTACTACTATTCAGAATTACTATTTGACCTGAACTTAGACTCATCATGGCATAGTACTAGAATCTGTGTATCTTCTTTGGGATGTTGATAGATGACTTAACCTTAAATGCTTTCTTTTGGAAAACACTAAAAATGAGCTGCTGCATTATGATCTTGCATAATGAAATACTTGTGAAGCCTTTGGTAACCAGTAGATCTGTGTATTTCAGCACCTGTAACTGCTGAGATGTAATTTAAAGCCAGCTTTCTAGTCATTGCCTAATGGTTTCTTCATGCTAGCAATGATAAATGACCATCTTCAGATGCTACACTTTAAGAATACTACAGAATGATTTTAATAATCCCTACTATTAACTGTTACAATGCTTAAAAGTCATTCCAAGTTCTTAAGATCACTGGGAAACATTCATCTCTGTTTGTACATTCAGCTATATTTAACCTATATCAGCTTACAATCTCATCTGTATCGCATTAAATATGGTTCCTTTAATTAATTGCCAATCTTATTTCCATAGTTTGCATGCAATATATGTAAGAGCAGTAGCTTGTTATGTTCAGTAACATATACAGTTCCAAAAGCAATGACCATAAATAATTATATTTAGAAAATTTTAATTAACCTTGGAACAGTTAATATTTTTTTTTATAATTACTTTTCAGTTTTGAATATTAATGTTATGCACAGGGTGATTTTCAAATATTCGGCAAAAATATAAAGGCAAGCAAGGAGGACCAAAATAAGCAGATTTTGTGTATACAGAAATGGCATATATAAGTGCTGGCATGTAATGAAACTATGAATAAGTTAAGAAGTTAGAAAAATAGGTAAATTCAGACAAAGTTTTAATGTTTTCACCTTTTACAACAGTGCTTGAAAGTGTAACCACGAATAATAATGCAAGATTCACACTGTCAGTGTGGCTGGTGTACATTGGCAAACATCTCAGGCATTTCATACATATTTCCAACAGCAACTGGGTGTCTGATCACTAGATTTTAAATGAATTTTTGTGGATCATGCTCTTAATGTGCTTCAGAAAAAATCCATGCATGTCAAATGTTGTGGTCACAGAACAGTCCACCTCATCTGATCTAGTAGGAGGAGGCATAGGAATAACTTAGATAATTTCTGTTAACTTTTATGCTGTTTTTGGGATTCAGCAGCAGTTTCAAGGATCATCCTCTGTACACCCTTTGGGCAAATGCTTCCTTTCTGTCTACAGCCTCATAGATAAAATGCAGCATATCAGTGAGTTTGAGTTGATATAAGGATGCGTACTCGAGAAATATGCACAGGAATGCTTTCTCACTGGTTTCGAAGCCCTTTCTACCACTTCAATGTACACATTTCTACACACTTATTCCATTACAAAATCTACTTATTTTGATCTCGTATACCTAACTATATATTTTTTGCCAGATTTTTTAGAATTACCATGTATATACTTTTTGTAAACCCCTAAACAAAGAAACAAAATGTTTCTGGCAATATTTAATTCATTATCACTTGGCAGTAATTTATTTGTTTACTTTGCACTTCATTCGTTATAACAAATTATTTGAAGATTATGTAATTACTATAAAAATTATAATAGTTTTTGGTTATTTTTTATGAAATTTATTTCACTGAGCTATGAAAGATGGCTTTAACTGCTTTACTTCCAGCGTATCATATATGATACTCTTCATTTTTCCTCCACGAGCCCACTGTATCAAATGTGACATGGAAGGGAGGTGTCACTAATGCATAGGTGCCTACTGTACTGACTTTTTGATTATATCTCTGATCACTTAATAGGTCATTAGAAATCTCTTAGTTTTTGATTTTTAGCCTTTATTAAAGAACATTGCCAAGTAAAATGTTCCCCAACTAGACACAAATTCATTGTGAATTAATGAAACATGCATTAAGCAAACTTCATTCTCACATACACACTAATTTTCAGTAAAGTTTTCCATATTAAATTGTATTTGATCTAAATTGTGCTAATCTACTATAGATATTTATAGATCTTCGTGCTAAGCTTTAAAAAAAATTTAATCAGTTAATATTTGTATTTTTAAATGTTTTACATCAATTTATGTTATATTACTAAGTTTATCCATATAGAAGTATGTACATTAATTATTTTATATTCTTTGTGTTTAAAAAAGTCTTTTGGTAAATTAAAGCTTTCTTGCTCAAGATTTTCTTAGTATGAAAGTGTAAGAAAATTACAAAATAAAATTAACCTCAGAAAATAAAATTTGAAAGATCTAATTAAATATTAATGTATTTTTCATCATAATTATATTATAAATAGTTCAGTAACTTGAATCATGCAATATAAAGCAAATTTAAGTAAATCTGTAATTCTTTGAAAATGGTGCCCCTTGCTATAAACTTCCAGAAACTCCTTTTTTTTAGTATGAGAACCTCCTGGCATTTCATGATTTAAAATTTGCAGCTATGAGATGCTTTCCTAAAGAGCTGTGTGTTTTTATCGCAGTAGTTTGACTGTTTGCCACTAGTTTAAGACTAAATTTGACAGATTTTAACAGATAAACCTTTTTATTTTCTATTTATTTCATAAATGTATCATCATTTAAGTAAACAGCAGAGTATTTTTATACAGTTCATTTCCATGTTTCATCATTTTTAGGTTGTAAGCGAATTCTTCCCTGTGCTTTGTATTCTGCACTTCCAACAGATCATCAAACTGCAGTGTTTAAACCAGCACCATCAGTAAGATTTTTACATATTCTGTCTTTTATTTGTCTTAAATTTTTATATTCCTTGGAGAAGTTCATTAATGCATAATTACTTCTATGTCATTTATTTGCATTTTTTCATAGTGATAATATTTGTAAGTACATTGTTTAAACTACTATTACACATTAACTTATAGTTTATAAGTTTTCAAACATCTTCATTAAACCTTAAGTCTTATCTCAAGACTAAAAATAGAACCTTTTCACTATTAATCTAAACAAAAAAAGATTACACTAGTGTAATAAGGATTAATTTGGGAGATTTTGTGGCAGTGCTGAAAATGACCCAATCTCACACTTATTATGTTCATAGAAATGATTAATCAATGACTATGAATCAATTCATCAGCATACAAGGTGTGACACACACACAGAGACTAAGAGTGTAGCTTAAAAAAAAGTGGAGTTGGCAACAACTGTTTTGGTGACGTCAGGAAAAAAAGGCCATAGTCGTGGAGTGATCGATGGCTGTTGCACCAGGACAATGCACCTGCTCACACGGCCCTATCTGTCAAGCAGTTTCTGACCAACAAAAGCATTACTGTGAGGGGGCATCCTCCTTATTCACCTAATTTGGCTCCATGTGACTTTTTTAAATTAGTGTTAAATCTGGCTTAAAGGGAACCCATTTTACGTCAGTTGAAGAAGTTCAGGCAAAAACAGAGAATCTCCTGAAGGGCCTTCCAAGGACCTCGTTCCAGAACTGTTACCAGCAATGGCAGCACCGAATGTGAAAGTGTGTGAATACTGAAGGGGACTACTTTGAAGGTAATAATGTCACAGAGAACTGATTCTGTAAGTACAATGATTTATTGGACCAGTCCCTCTCTCTCTCTCTTTTTTTTTTTGTGTGTGTGTCACACCTCGTATTACTATCAGGAATGGAGGCTATAGCTACTTTCACAACTTGACAAAAATAGGGTTTTGTGTATGCAGTTCTTTCATTTAATTGGCATATATTTCTCTCCTATATAAGTATTAATATAAGGAAATTTCTTATAAAGTAATTTAAATAAAAGTCATTATCTTTGTAAATTTATGTAAATATTGATTTGTATTTTCAGTGGATGTGTTCTTATTATTTTTGTAATATCTATTATTTATTTTATTGTAAATTTGTATACATTTTATTTCTATTATTTTTAATTAATTTATTATGTTTTATTCTGTTAATATGTACGGTAGCTGTTGGAATTTTGTAAATAACCTGAATTGAATGTAAAATTTGCCTTTTAAAATATGTCTGGCTTGATGACAGATTTGTTGGCACTGAATAAATTTTCTAGATTTTAGAACGCAAAAATTGGTGTGCATCTTGCGAATTGGCACATTTCAAGCCTTGGTGAGAAACAGGTGATTACCCATACATACGAGCAATTGGTTTGGTGTTTATAGTTACTGATGTGTGCATGTGCATGTAGTTTACATATCACACATGCGCATAGTTTCTTTCTTCAGCTAGGGGAAATTTCCTGGTTTTTTATTGCTAAATATTTAATATGCTTACTATTTTCAGTTTTCCATCTCATGGGCATGAGTAAAATGGCTGAACAAACAAGTCACAATTGATTGAAGTCTTATCTAGCAGAGTTTATATTAAGGCATTATGTAGGCCATAACATGTTTGACGGTTTATTGCAGTAGTTGCTGAACTATACATTCTGTTCATTTAAAATGAAATGTGTGAAAGTGCTTTTTTAAAATGAATTTTGGAATTCTGTATATTGTTTATTTGAATAAAGGATTTACAAAATTATATAAAATATTCTATAGAAATTTGTATTAATTTTTTTTGTTTATGTATTTTAAATAAATTGTGTACTGTAGTCATTGAATGAAGTGCTCGTGTGTATAAGTAACTGTGTTTCACATCAAGGCTGAAATGGTACAGTTTCTGTTTTTCAACAAGGCTGCTGCGACATAGAAGTGCCAAAATTGCCTAAAGACAATGGCCAAAATTGTTATTTGTCTACATTTCGGTATTTGCTCTGAATTTTATGTCTTTGTACATCCTAAGGACTTGCTACTGCGGGTTCATTGTCTTTTTATATAATATGTTGTCAATATACATGTTTGTCTGGTTTACTGAGATTTGCTATTTTAAAAACTGTAAGTTTATTGTTTTAAATTCCTAAGGACTTGCTACTGCGGGTTCATTGTCTTTTTATATAATATGTTGTCAATATACATGTTTGTCTGGTTTACTGAGATTTGCTATTTTAAAAACTGTAAGTTTATTGTTTTAAATTAACTAGTTATGATTTTGATCTTTACTTTTCCTTTTCATATTCCTCACCAGAATGCAAATGAGTAGCCAGTATTTAAACTGAGGTTTTTAGATTTTAAGGCAGAGCATATTTCTTGCTTTGCGTGCACACTATGTGTTAGTTTCCTGCCAGCTCTGATAGTTGTAATTATTTTGCACTGTACATTATCACTGCAAACACTTTGATTTTGACACTCCGGTAGAGTAATGAGCCAGCTTCTAGTAATATTTAGTTATGTAGTCTTCGATTACTGCTCAACACTTGATATTAAATTTGACTGTTCTATGTAGTTGCATCACCACAAATTGTGTCTTTTATTGGAGCACAAGAGAGTTTGTTTGTGTCCTAAATTCTATTAAAAAAATGGTCATCTTAACCATGATTCTGTCATTGCTTCAGATATAGCAATAATTCACTTCACATCTGTTAGTTTTTTTTGTAGTGCTTAACATTATCAGATCAAGTACAATCCTGCAAAATAACAAAATCATTAGCATCACAAAATTTGCATAAATGCTTTGGTTCAGTAAAAAATGTTCATTCAGTTATTTGATGAGGAATTTTCTTTGTTATTATGATAGCTCAGTCATGCACATCTAAATTAATAAATACTCCAGTGGATTGTATGCATTCTCTTTATTTAAATTCACATCTTCAACTAATGTACATTTTATCTCATATATAACTATGAAGAATCATGCTTGAAGATCTTCGATTTCATTTGGCACACACTGTCAAGTTAAGGACACTCTCTATTCACAAAAGTTTCTGAGCTGAGATCTTTCAACCACACAAGTATGCCTGAACACTCTTGACTTCCATTTTTATTGCATTTTGAAAACCTTCCAATCCTAACTGAAAGTATGATAACTCAAAAGAACTGGATGAATTTGAGGAAGCAGTTTTTTGCCTGGATTAATTTGCTCAATTTCTTTAAGCGCACGAGCTAAAACCTTATTTTTTAAATAAAACAAATAATTTTTTTGCCTGTGGCTTCTCAAAATGTAAATTTAAGGACCGTACTTATGATTTAAGACCAGTTGATGTTATGATCTAGGTATCCAATTTGCACTTTTTAAAACAGTTGCATCTTTCAACCTATGTATGTTTTTATGTACTGTGTTGATGAATATTACATCAGTTACTAGTTTTAATGGAAAGCAAAGAGTTTTCTGCAGTGCATTTTGATTGATCCTTCTCTTTTGACCTAGTTTCAGTATTTACTTTGGTAAATTTAGCAGACAACAATTAGAAAGTTATCATTTATTAATTTTTATTCTTTGTGTATTGTATGTTTTAAGGCATAGTTTGGAAAGTTGTGGAATTTCTGATTTTAAATTTGATTTGATTTTTGGAACCAAGTTCAGTTTGAGAAACTGTAAAATAAATCATCTGAAAATGAGATTTCTTTTTTAAGAAATGATACATAATTCAAATGTAACTATTATATAGAAAGAACTCTTATCTGAATTTGATTTCCTGTAACATGGATAAACTTCGATTTGATATTTCCTGTGCTTTAACACATTATCTTTTATTTTAATTTTCAAAATAAAGGAAGAGTATGTTTTATAACTATCAAATATAAAATATTTTCTTTAGGGTGCAAGGAAGGTTATTTTTTCAACAAACATAGCTGAAACTTCAGTGACAATACCTGGGATTAAGTATGTGATTGATACCGGAATGGTAAAAGAAAAGTATGTGTTTTTGCATATATGTGTAAAATAAACTTTTAATTTAAATTTGTAACATCCCTAAAGTCTGCTGTTCAATTTGGTTTTGTTGTCTTTCTAATGTGAAAAACTTTAAAATAAATATTTCGTAAGAGTTTCACCCAAAAAGTAATCCTGTCAACTTAATATGATAAAAGTTTAGGGTGTGGCATGCATGATGAAACTAGATTTTACACAGTGAAGATGCACCATGGCCAGTTATATTTGTTACAGTTATGTTTATTATTTTGCAAATTGTGTTTGAAAAAATTGTATTAACTGCCCATGGTACTGGATTTTCATTGTATCAAATGTATGAGCCTCATCATCTGTGCTATATCCTAAATTATATATATATTATTTTAACTGCATTTACATATTTCAGTATTTTTATTTTATTTCATTGACATCTTTTTGGATAAATTTTTAAATCGTTTATATCAATATATCTGCAGTCTCATGATTTTAGTATCTATCATGTAATTTTCTTTAATTCTTTGGAGACAGAAGAGATATTTTGCTTATATAATTATAGTAATTGAATTAAATGATTTCATTGTAAAGGATGCATGCAGATTTGAGGCTTAATTTACAGGAAAATGTCAAAGGTCAGAGTTTTAAAATTTTAATTAATTCTCTTCTTTTTTTTATTTGATCTTAATTAATTACATTATTTATTAATGTAATCATAACGTTTTCTTATTGCATTTGTGAAGTAAAAAGATTTTAGACAATTAGAATGACCTGAGAACTGATTTAATATTGTGTTTTCCTGTGTGATATGTGAAACTTAACTTAGATAATATAATGTTAGAATTTATCCCTGAAGCACCAAGGTAAGAGTGAAAGAAAAGATCCTTTGTGTGACATGAGTACATATCACATCGTTCATGTATACCTATAATGCACTACTTTGGTTGTTTTTGATTGCATGATGCTGCCTTCACCTAACAAAATCCACATCATCTGTTGCACTTTCATTACTGCCTACTGTCTGACTGTAGCAGTGAAAATAAAATCTGTTCCTGTGAGAGAAATCTTTTTTTAATCCAAATTTTCAGTAGCATGATGCCTCTGTTCTGGTATCTACCATATTATACTCAAATTATTCATTCAGAAAATAATGAAATAAAGGAACATAAAAAACTGAAGGCAAATACTAGAAATGACTTACACATTTAAGTTAACTAAAATTAAACACCTGCTCTAGAGAGAAATTCACTATAACATATATTATAATAATTCTGGCCCAGAAAGATGAGTTTTTTTTTTTACATTTCTCTTGTTGACATTCTGTTGCTTCTCATTATGGAGAAGAAGTTGGAAAGGTATATAGAAATAGTCCTTTTCCTGAAAATCGAAACAGAAAGATATACCAGGTTTTAACAAAAGTTTCCCACCACTGCAAATATTGTCTGCGCTAGCAGTTCACGTTAGCATATTTAATCATATTTTGTAACATGATTTTTGTCATTTGAAAGAAAGAGACTTGCTTTAGAAAACTGTTGTTAAATTTGCAAAAAAAATCTCTAAGATGTCTGAAATGGAACTATTATGCTACCAGATTAGAACCGTCATTTACTTCCTGTTCTGTTGTAAAAAATCTATGCTATAGAATGTCACCAAATCATGTGTACAGCTTTAGGTACTAATGTTGTATCAAACGACACTGTGAATGTTTAGTACCAACAGATAAAAAACAAGAACTATGACATTCAAGAAACAGAGTGCTCTGGCTGGCCTACTGAAGTTGATGAGGCCCAGCTGCGAGAACTTCAAGATCAGTATGCAACCACTTGAAAGCTTGGTAAGGACATAGACATTAGTGCCATGTCCATTAGTGGTGCTAGGCATCACGTAAATTTGATGTTCAAGTTCAATTGCTGGGTGCTGCATGAGCTGATTCAAGCGGATAAGGACAGATGTGTTTGTGTCTGCACTAATCTGCTTAAATATCAATGCAGAGGACAAAATTCTGGATCAGATTATCACTTGTGATGAAAGTGGATTTACTTCAACACAGGCTGAAAAGGAGTTTGGTCTTTGCCTGGTGGACCAAACTCCAGTGGCATTTTTAGTATTTTAAATTTACAATTTTATGTTTGAAACAGTATGACTGATTTGATTTTTGTAACAGAAAACACTAAAGAACCAATCAATACAATGCTTATACATATAGTCTGTAGCACTGGCGAAATTTTAGAACATTCTTCAACGTCCTATTAAGAAAAATTATCTTAATGACTGTTTATGGATTAACTTTAATAGACATTGTTCTACTCCATGTGTTGCTTCCATAGTGTTCTGAATATGTATGCTTCAGAGAGTGTACATTGTCATGCCTTTGTTTAATAATAATGCATGTTCATTCATAAATGTATATGAAAAGTTTTTGCTTGGTAGCTTTTTATGCTTTGTCATAATAATATTTCAAATCTTGATAAAAAATTTGGTGCAACTCTATATAAATTTTCGAATTTTTTTATAACCTGATAGAAAAGAAATCTATTAATTTTTAAATTAATATAAGCATATTTTTGCAGAATATTCAGAGTCAATATTTTCTTAAAAGTGATAAAATTTAAATTTGTCTTCAGGGATTCTGAATCTTGAGTTCAAAATCATTAGTAATGATTAATGATAATTGAATGAACATTATTTCTAGAGAATGTATTGACTAATTCTACTGTGGAAGTTTTCTGTTATTATCTGTGAGCCATTGTCTTCTACTGTAATTCAGTAAAATAAGTATTTACTGCTACTTGTTATCATCTGTAAACCAACTAATGCTAAATACCTCTTAATATGTACATACACTCATAGTATAAGTATGCACACATATGTAGTCTTTAACAATTAAATGATGCTTCAGATTTCAATTGAGGAAATAGATATACGTGTGTGTATGTATTTTTTAGATCATATAATTCAAGTGGATTTGACATACTGAGTATCAAGCGGATATCAAAAGCACAGGCTGATCAAAGAACAGGACGAGCTGGTAGAGAAGTAAAGTAAGATCCATTTTTAATTGCTTTGCGTTAAACCTAATTTAAATATATCTTAAATGCAGAAGTGCTCAAGCCTCATTTGATTGGACATGATTACATATTTGAAATAGACAAATGGGAAACAAGCTTTTGATGAGAAATTTTAGTACATGAAATATTAATTTATTCTAAATGCAAAAATTGTTGTAATGTTAATTTTATCTTATATTGTTGAATTAATGATATGTTCTGACTCTCTGGGCCATTTTAATGATTGTTTCTTCTATCCTGTTAATAAATTAATAAATAGATAATTAGAAATAAATAAAATCAAAACTTATAACTATAACATATCAGCATTTTGTTAATTTCTTACGTGTTATTTTAAATACAGTTAATCAAAAGTAAAAAAATGTTTACTTTGTCCTCGGCAGTTTCTTTTGCCAGGGCCATTAGACAATCGTCTTTTTATTGCAATCCTTCAAGACATATCGATACAATGATAAAAATGTTTGCACAAAACATGTTTTAATGTGAATGAAAACATACATAGAACATCTGAATAATAATTTAAAATCCAGCATGACGCAGCTTGCGAGTTTCTCCTTCAGTAGTATCGAACCATCTGCCCCACATGTTTTCATAGTTCAGCATAATGATGTCATACAGCAGATGAATTGATTCACAGCACCTTATTTTAATTTGAATAAATTCAACATTGCTTTTAAGTAACTTGTCATAAAGATTTCATTTTTTATTAAAATTGAAATGCAGTGACTAGACATGATAATAATTATTCTGTAGCCAGCATATAATTTCAGGAATTAAAAAATTGATCGTTATTGTGTTTTACAGTAAACAACTTTTGCTGTAGTTGGTAAACAGTCATACAAGTATAATACTTTAATTTTTTAAACATCTGTTCATGTATTGAGCATTTTAAATCCATATACATGTGCTATTATATTCAGTCACTTAGTGTGCATAAAGATTATCTTTCTATTGGTTTTATATTTTTAATCATCCTCTTAAAATTGTCGAATTGTTTTTTTACAGTGTAGCTAGATCCCTCTTTAATAATGCAGAAAAAATGTATCAGTTATGAAAAAAAAATGTTCCAGATGTGAAAACCCAATATTTACTTCATTTCCATGCAATTTATATAAAAATCCATCATTAAATTTTTATTTGTAGTAATATTGCCATATTAAACATTTATTATAACAAAATAACTGAACTTTATGAATTTTTAAAATGAAAGAATGAGGCAACTTAAATATTGGAACTAATATAAAAAGTTTTCCTGTGAATCAATCCTGTACTGCCAGTTGATTATGGATAAAGTATACTTTAATGAAACACATTTTCCTAATCATATTCATATGTTGATAAAATCGTTAACACAGTTCCAGTTATTGTCAGCATATTTTATTCTGAATGCTCTAAATCTAGCAGATTAAAATAAGATTTTTGATGAATGAAAGACAAGATTTGTATTGTATTAATTTAGTGATACAAAATAGAGAGAACTCTTAAGTAATTAAATAATTAACTTTTTTTTTTTTTTTGCAATCTAAATGTGAAAATTGTATACCTAATACATTTTTCAAAAATTAATATTTCTAAAAGTTTTATTATGAAGTTTAAAATATTTTTTTTGGCTAGAATATATTTTGAAAATTAATTTACTTGGAGAAGAGGAGGGGACAGAATTATGTGCATTTCATTGTTTTTATTTAGTGTTTCAGTTTATTAAAAATTAATATATTTTTCTAATTTTCTTTTAGTGGCAAATGCTATCGCCTGTACACTGAAGAAGAATACCAAAATTTTAAAGAACATACTGTTCCTGAAATTTTAAGGTTTGCAATATGTTTTATAAATTTATGACAATGCATCTAATTATTTACTCAAATCATACAACTATGTTATTTAAAATCTTCATATTATGTATTATAACAGAAATGCCTTTTTAAACTTATCAATCTAATTGCCGTATGAATATTATTTATAATATTTGTAAATTTTCTGAATTATTTGTTAACTGTTAAGGAGTAAAGGAAGACTGCATTTGTGTTTAAAAAATGTAATTTCATAAAATTTAAATTAGAGTAGTTAAGAAATATTTCATGGTTTTTGATAGGAGTATTTGGAGTTGATATAAGAAAATTATAATTTCATATTTCAAGTCTGTCTGTTATCAGAGTTGTCCTGGTATTGGTAAAAAAGGTAAAAAGAAATTAAATGAAGTGATTTCTGAAAGTTTTCTAAATTGTCCTACAGGTTTCTATTGTTTGCCTTTATATTTTCTGAGAACAGTGCATTTTCATGTAAACTTTAAAATAAATCTGGATGCTTGCCCATTAGCTGGACATAATGATTTTATGACACATAGGAGTAAGCATTGTTAAAAGGGCAAACATTTGCCCTTTTGTCAGTAGCTAATTTCTGGATCTATGAAACTGCATTTATAATTGACTTTTAAATCTAATTATTTTCAGACCTGTTTTACAGATTTCTGAAGATTCAAATATATTTGAGGATCATTTGTTTGAATATTTTGATATTTGAAAGCACTTTTTAATCTTTTCATAAATATTGAATATCCATTGTTGAGGGAAAAAGTGAATGTGGTTCTTACGTTTCACGCCTATCAACTAAGCTAACTTGCTTACAAAATAATTAAGATGTTATGTAGATTCTGTGGGTGAATTTTCACCACTAGAATTTTTAAACTCTTAAAACAAACAGACACTAGTATATGTTCACTTTATATTAATTACCTCACCACTTATGAATGTGATATTAAAGGAAAAAATAATGCTTTAATAAAAAAAAGTTGGTCTTGTTTTGATGCTGAAAAAATTTTTAAAAAATCCTGATTTAAAAAAAAAATTCTTCCTTCTCTTCTGTTAGAAACTTTTATGTTGTCTTTTCTAAATATTTAAGTGAGAAACTTTATGTTAAAAGTTCACTTCTAAATATCTGCAGTTGAGAGTTTAAGAGAATGTGAATGAAGGTTTGCAATGTTGTTGACGTAGGTTTACAATATAGATCATGATAAACGTGAAAGATTGTACTTGTAACATAAAGTATCAAGATCTTGCTGCAATTGGAAAGGATGTGTCATTTTATCACTTGCAAATATGCAAAACAGTGAATGAAAATGGAAAGAATTAAATCAAAATTGTTGACAGAATGCTTTCCAAGAAATTAATCAGTAATTTATACATACTTGATTAATTGAACTTATAGTCAGTAGGAGCAATTAGAGATAAAAATTTCAAAACCGAATAGATATTCTTTGGAAAAAATATCTGTCAGGCAACTTTTCTAAGTTTATAAAAGAAGTAATATTTTTTATGTTATTTCTGTACAACAGGTAAGCTTTTCAAGCCTAGACCTTTTATTCATATAAAACCTGAAATTAATCTAAAATTTTTCTGACATTTTAAGAAAAATCTGAAAATGCTTATTACAAACTGTACTTTTTAACGAATTAATTTTGAATAGAAAACATAGAGAGGGGGGAGCTCTTAGGATTCTTCCTTCCATATTATTTAATAAGTTTATTATTGTTTATTTAATTATTTTTGAAGTAAATTCATTTATGTTGCTGAGACAATTAGCAAAATTCTCCTAGGATCCAGATTCCACATAAATAAGGAAAATTTTTTCATTGCTGTTAAAGTGCTCTTCCATGAAAAGATTAAAAAGTGCTTTCAAATATCAAAATATTCAAACAAATGATCCTCAAATATATTTGAATCTTCAGAAATCTGTAAAACAGGTCTGAAAATAATTAGATTTAAAAGTCAATTATAAATGCAGTTTCATAGATCCAGAAATTAGCTACTTCAAAAACATCTGAAAAATTTATAAAAATTATGTGGTAATCATTTTTTCTCTTCTATGCCCAGCCTTGTTTATGCTAGTAAAGGTTTCAAAAATTTTAACTAATATAATCTTAAAGAGGACCCAATACTGAAAGCTTTGGATAAATTATAAATTACAGATAAAGGAAGTGTCGTATATTTGAAGGTGGAATATTATCTAAATATGCTTCAACCTAATGTATGAATAATTAAATGAAACATGGAGTATGAAATGAAAGGAAATAGCGAACTTTACTTAGCTGTAACTAATAACATCACACAAACTGATGTATGTATGTTTGCAATTAGACAAGAAGATTCTGATTTTTTAGTATAGGCAAAGTTATCTTCATTTCTCCTGTTAAACAGTGACGTAGGGGAGAATGTGCATTTGCTGTGAGTGTTTCTTGACCTCTGATTTTCAGTTTTATTGTGTGGTAATTAATGTGTGTAAACTATTTATTGTGCATAATTTTTTTTTTTTTTTTTTTTATTTGTGCAAGTGTTCTGCTTTATATTTGTGCAGTTTGTTTCAAGTTGAAAGAAGTATTTTTAATTTTATGGTTCTTGCAAGATTTTGGTATAGTTAAGCCTAACACAATGGTTTGTTTACATCTTTGAGAAATGCCATGAAATAAAGGGGTGCCAGGATGGACAAATAGGATGATGATGCATTTTATAGTGTGCTTAAATGTTGCTATGATAAACTTGAAACCACTTTTGAGTCAAAGTGTAATATGAACCAGAATATTCGTGAAGATGCAAGGCATATGGTGAGTGAGTTAAAAATGTTTGATTATTAAGAATTTTGAACATATTGGGTTATCATGAAACTTAAGAAAGTCTTAAAGACATTTTCATAAAACCAACATATGCTAGTACTGTGCTGCCATCTCTTGTGGACAATGTGAAACAAAGTTCTTTAAGTTTTGGTCTTGTCGTTTCTTCGGAAAACCATTCATCAGAGGATATTGAAAAGATTCTTAAATTACAAATTAATACAGTAGAGAAAACAGTGGGCGTTCTCAATCTAAAAAACATTGGAAATGTCAAGTTATTGATAGAATGCCCCTTTGAAAATGATTTTAAAGTGCTACAATCTGAAATTCAAGTAAAGTCACCGGAATTAACTGCCTTTTCTTCCAGATGGAAGAATCCTACGATCTTAAAAAAAATGTGCCCTATGATATAGAGGACGAGAATGTTCTTAACGCTTTAAAAAATCAAAATCCAGACGTTATTGCTTCTAAAAATAAATGGAATGAATCTCGAATTCAATTTACATTGAGGAAATTTCAAAACATGAGACACTTAGTTGTTGAAGTGCATCCAGATATACGTGGAAGTATTTTACAGGAATGTAGGTTGAAAATTTCTTGGAGTATGTGTGCCATGGATGATTTTATCATAATTAATCGGTGTTTTAACTGTCTAGGATATAACAATTGTGCTGAACATTGTAAAAACCTTCAGGCTTGTTATTTCTGTGCACATGAACATGAAAATAAAAATTGCCCACATAAGAATTTGAAACTTTGTATTAAATGCATTAGACATAATCAAAAAAATAAACAATGAGAAAAAAAATTAAATGTTAACCCATTTGCCCTTTTCTGAAAGTTGCTTTCGTCATAAATTTATAAGAAGTCAAAATATATCAAGAACAAATTATAGATAATAGTCATAATTCCATTTTAAAATTTTTTCAAATTAATTTACGTAGAAGTAAGGCAGCAACTTGTTTTGAATATGGAGGTAAATAATGTTTCTGTTGCTTTTATTCAAGAGCCTCACTCTTATCATCGTCTTGTGCCTGGCTTTCCAAGTTCCTTTAGGTTATGTTATGATTTTAATTCAGAAGTGATGAAGGCTGTTATTTTTGTTTGAGCCGGATTTTTGCCTACGTTTTTGGTTTTGAGATTCTTGGATTATAATATGGTGACTTTTGACATTATTTTTAAAGATACAAAATATTTTTTATTTTCATATTACTTTGAGCCTTCCCAATGTATTGACTCTGATTTACAGAAAATAAGTCGGGTCTTCCAAGCTAAGGATCCTACAAAGCTTATATGGGGGATGGATTCCAATAGTAAATCTGAACTGTGGTTAAGTCCTTACAGTGGTGCTCGGGGAAACAAGCTTGAAGATTTTATCAGCTCCTACAACTTATATGTGATCAATGAAGACTGCGGACTTTTGTTTGGAACAGGGATCAAGCTATATAGATGTCACAATTATGGGAGCTGATTTGCTAGCGAATGTTATCCTCTGGTGTCTGTCGAACTGTGAATCATTGTCAGACCATGCAATGATTGAATTTGTCTTGTCTGTTTCTGCTGCTTCTTTTATTGCTGTTATTAGAATTTTGTTTATTATAAAAAAAGCAAACTGGAGATATTTTCAAAAATGTTGTTCACAGTATATTTCTTTGATCATAAATAGTTTGTATTCTTGCTCAAGTACTGACTTGCTTGATCTGATTGTTGATTTTATAACTTCAGTTATTTTTTGGGCATGTATTGAATCTTTGTCTATTAGAACTGTTATGCGAAAAGTGCCTTGGTGGTCATTGGAGATTTCCATTATAAGAAAGAGAGTTAACGCTGCTAGACAGAGGTTCCAGAGGACTTCTAGCAATGATATACAGGGTTTGTATAAGCAAGAATACCTTGATTTAAGGAAAAAACACAATGAAATGCTTCTTGAGTCCAAATTAGAGTCTTGGAAGACGTTTCTTTTGGACATCAATAATGAGAATGTGTGGAAAAAAATTTACACTTACGGAATTAAAGAAAGTTTTATGCAGAAGATTGAGATCTCGTGCTTTCAGCTTTCAATCAGTAACTTTACGTCTTCCTTGGAGGAAACTATTGACACTGTTTTTGATAAAGTATTTCCTCCTGATTGTGTGAGGTTTGATAATGACTTTCATACTCAGTGGCGCTCATCTGCTCGCAGTGAATATACGTGTCAGACTGATCCTTCTTTTTCGCAGGCCGAGGTTGATGATGTAATTTGTAATTTAAAGCTTGGCAAAGCTTCTGGTCTGGATTCTATTCCCATTGAAACTATAAGATACTTTGATCGTTTTTATCCCAAATTTTTCATAGATTATTTAATATATGTTTGAGTCTTGGTGCTATTCCGCGAACTTGGAGAAATGCTTTTGTTATTGTGATACACAAGAAGCAAACTTTCAGTATTCCACATGTGAATAATCTTAGGTGTATCTGTCTTCTTTCTTCTTTGGGCAAATGTTTTGAAAAACTAATTACTAAGAGAATTACTTGGCATTCACATAAAGAAAATGTTCTTAGTACCAACCAATATGGTTTCACTGCTCAAAGGTGTACTGAAGATGCACTTCTGCCTCTTAGCGACACTGTACAGAGGGGCAATACGAGAGGTTTGTATACTATTTTAATTTTCTTGATATTGAAGGAGCCTTTGATAATGCATGGTGGCCTGCTGTTCTTAATTTACTGGAAAAAATTAAAATATCTCATAATATGTTTAATGTTGTTTCTGATTTGCTGAAAGACAGGACGGTAAAGCCTTTTCTGGGTGGAACCTCAAGAGTTTGTTGACCTCAGAGAGGATGTCCACAAGGCTCTATTTCCGGTCCCAAACTTTGGATTATGAATGATCTTTTACAGAAACTTGCTGATCTCTTCAGTTGTGAAGTTATTGCCTTTGCAGACAATTTGTTGATTTGTTTTCAAGGAAAGGAAATACATAAAGCTTTTCATTAACCCCAAGATGTTTTAGATTTCATTTATGAGTGGTCAATAAATTTTAAGCTAAACTTTAACCATACAAAATCCAGGACTATGCTCATTGATAGAAAAAATATTACTTATGAAGTACATAAATACATAAATACATAAAGCTTTTCATTTAGCCCAAGATGTTTTAGATTTCATTTATGAGTGGTCAATAAATTTTAAGCTAAACTTTAACCATACAAAATCCAGGACTATGCTCATTGATAGAAAAAATATTACTTATGAAGTATATCAATTGCTTTTAAATTATAATCCCCTTGAGATAGTGAATGAAATTTAAATATTTAGGTGTTTTGTTGAACAGCAAATTAAACTGGAAAAAGCGTATTTCCTACATTTCTAATAAACGTGAGAGACTTTAGTGTGGGCTGAATTGAATTGCATGTAATAGTTTTGGTGTTAAATTGAATGTTAACACAATTATATATAAACAAGGTATTGTGCCCCTTATTTCATATGTATGTAGAGCTTGGGGATTTTTCCCCGAAAAGAAAATTAACTCTAATCATCTGCTTCGAGTTCAAAGACGAATCTTATTGCAAGTTATAAGGGGTTACCGAACTATTAGTTATAATGCTGTTTTCTCTCATGCCGGATTTCCTCCATTAGATTTGTTTATTCTGACCTGTGTAGATTAGAAGAATAGTCTTGCAAATTGTTTCAATTTTCATTTTGATCGTTTATTGCCTTTGTCTGCTCTGTCTCATCCTTCTGTAAGACAACCAGTACAGATTCTGGATAGTATGGACATTGTTGAAAATTTGTTCTCGAGTGTGTGTTATACGGATGGTAGTAGGATTGATGACAAACTTGGTTTTGCTTATGTTATTTTTAAGGAGGGTGCTGAAATTGAGTATCACCAATTTGGTATTAGAAATGAATGTACTGTTTTTATTTCTGAGCTCTGGATTAATTTTGCAATTAAGTGGATACTTAGCCAGGATGGACATGGTACCAGCTACTTAATCTGCACGGATTCACTCTCTTCCCTCGAGTCTCTTAAAAATACCTCATCATGTAATGATATTATTGTTAACCAGTTCACCGTTCTGAAAATCGCAAACATTTCGTGCCATTTTTCTCCTCACAAAGTTGAAATTTTTGTGTCTAAAACTGGCCTAAGAATATTTCTTTCCCCCTTTCACCAGCTGTGAAAACCTATTTAGAAGTTCTATTCAAATCAGATTGAACCGCGTACCTGTCACACTGAAGGACGCTGAATAACGACCCCCTAATGAGGACTATTAAACAGAAAGCCTAGTGTATTCCTTAGATCAGATATTTTCCCCTTTGCCTCACATTCTACACCCAAACCCAAATTTGTTGCAATCTGTTACAATGTACTGATTTTACAATTGTCATCTTTATTTAAAGCGAAAATAAGTGTATTAGCTAGTAGTGCTTATTTGAAATATGCTTGAATTGTGTTTTATTATTTTCTTGATGCACTGTAGTAAAAATTGTGATCCGTATATTTTTATGTATTTAATTAAAAGATTTAATTCCTTTATGTAAAAAAAAATCTTTCTTTAGCTTAGATATTTAAGGTTCTTTTTAAAAATTGCAATTTTTTAATTTAGACGGTTTTTGTTTTCAGTTTATTGTACTTTTTCTACAGCAAAGAAAGTTTTGATTATGTGAAGCGCCTATTTCAAAGAGTAAGAAAGTAGCAACTGTTTTTAGCGGTTCTTGTTGAATAGATTGCTAGAGGAGTGACTATTCTTTTAATTAATGGACTAAAAATTCAACAATGTTAAGGAGCACATTTTTTATCATTTTTAATTTTTTAAATTATAATCGTTGCAACTATCTTTAGAATTCCATTAATACTCCCTTTTCCTTATTATATCCAAGAATAAATCTAAGAATAGATGGAATATATATATTCAAGAATACATAGAACATATATATTGAAGAATAGATGGAATATATATATATTCAAGAATACATAGAATATATATATTCAAGAATAGATGGAATATATATAGTCAAGAATTATTATTAATTTGATAAGACTGCCGTCATAAAAACCTTTCATTCTCCCTAAAGTTTGATTAGGAAACTAAAATACTTATCTAAACTTATTTCTTAAGGTTTTGATATAGGTAGGTCAAAAATATGAAACACACACATTATACCTTGTATATTTTAAATGATATAATTATGTATAAAATCGAGTTTTTCACTTTGTTTTGTTTCTGTTAGCATAAGCCTGTAAGTGTTAAGTAAACACCGAGAAAACGTATAACAAATTATAAAATACCAGAACTTTATTCTTATTTACGTATTTCTCTACGACTTTACAATGAAAGCATACCTAGTTTTACTTAAAGAAATTAAAATTGTATTTGCAAAATAATCTTTTATGAGGTAGAGATATATTATGAGGTTTGTTTATGAAATGTGATTGCTAATTATTTTGAAGATTTCTGCTATGTATATAAAAATTTTATAAAATTTTGTATCAGTATTTTTTGCAAATGAAGACATACTCGGAAAAACTTATTCCATATATCTCCCGTATGTAATTATTCCAGTCTACAACAATCTTACCGGCCATTTCTAACTCTTCTAAGCAAAATTTAACATTCCTTAATTCTTCACTTTAGCAGTATACAAATCTTTCTCCTGTAGGAAATGGCAAACGACTATTCTCGAACCAAAAAAGTACATATTATCGAAAATGTTTTGTGCAAAATATAGTTTTACATTTAGGAAAAAACTAAAAGAAACATATAGGAATCCAAATTTCATACATTACTGTTGTTTCTTTTAAAATTCCCGAACTTTTAATGCTATAGCTTTCTTAATTAATAAGATTTAAAAAAAAATAGAAAGGTATCGATTAAAAAGTAAAATAAATATTAATAGTACAAGTTTTGAAAAATGAGATGTAACCTCGAAATATTCAGTTCAACAATGTCATTCACAATCGGCGCAACATAGTCATAATGAAATTTAAAGCAAATAATATTTCCATCTGTGTAGGTAAAGTGATAAAGCAAAACGCATATATTAGGTATAACATTTCAATGCTATTTAAAGTTCAGAGAATAATATACAGATCATATCCTCGGGGAATCGTTAGGAATTGAAAAGAGCATTTAAAACTTTTAAATCCCTTTGTTCGTTAATAGAAGGGAGAAAGCTGTTGTGGATCTCATAAGACCTGTTGAGGGGGTATCCATTCGACGAAAGTGATCCCCCATCCTTTACTTTACTGAAACAACCCCGCTGCGATCCTACTGCAGCACTGCTGAGAAGATAAGTGTGACTAAATAACCCGCCAATCACCCCTTTTCATTTTCAACTCATTGTAGGGGGACGTATGCGACGTATGTGTCTCGGGGGTTACGGTCTAGCCCAAATTTCAGCCCGACGAGAGTCTGCCGTTACTAACGGATGACGATGAATTTTTTCTGAACGTATCTCTCTCGGAGCAAACGGTGAACTGGTTAATATACAGCAGTCTCTTGGAGATCTGCAGAAGAAGGGTGTTTCAGTGTTCTTTACATTTGTCCGCGGTCACTCAGGTAATTATGGAAATGAGAGGGCTGACTGGCTTGCTCAGAATGCAACTAAAAATGATATTAATGTTGATGTAAATATTCCAAAATCGTACTTTAAAAATACATTCAAAGCTAAAATGATCGAATAATGGAATTATGATTATATCTCTTCAGATAAGGGAACTGTTACAAAAAAATTCATCCCAACTATTTTTGAAAGACTGAAAAATAAGGTCTTATTGCTCAATTTTAACATTGTGCAATTTTTGTCTGGACATGGTAAGCTCAACATTAATCTCGAACGGTTTAAGCTGATGTCTGCCAATTTGTGTGATTGCAGTCTTGGCATTCAACAAAGTGTTTTCCACCTGCTTTTTGATTGTCCATTGCTTCATAATAGAAAAAATGTATTGAAATGCAGATTAAAATTAATTGGAATTCATTGGCTGCCGAAATGTTATGATTTTGTATCTTCACCTTCAGCCTACCGAGCTTTTGATGACCTTTTGACTTTTATTTTAAACATTGTAAATGATTTCTTTATATATTTTTTCCCCTTTTATGTTTGATTTCTTTTTTCCTTTGTGTTTGATTTCATTGTATTATTGAAAGTTGATGTTATTACTTAGAATTTTTTTTTTTTTTTTTCATTTTTTTTTTTACGTACAATTTGTAAGCCTCATGTGATACTTTGTGGTGCATGAGGATTTCTCTTAAAAAAAAAGTAATGTATTTTCTTTAGCATAGTTTTTAATTAACTTTAAACTTTTCCTGATTATATGTAAAATATTTAAATATGATTTATATCTTATTGGAAAAGTGTTGTGAATAAACTTCAGATTGTTTTGTTTTCAGATGTTGTCTTTCCAGTGCTATACTTCAGATGGTTGCAACAGGAATTCGAAATGTAGCAAAATTTGATTTTATTGATAGGCCATCAGATGAGGTGAATAAATAATGAACTTACAATGTTTTTCTTTAATCTTCTTTTTCTCTTAATTTTTTTAGCTATTTGTGAATGAAATATTTAGTTATTCCTCTTTGCACACATAATCATTATGCAGAATTTTCTTTAAATAATTTTTATGTAACTGTTTTAAAAGTCTTTAAAGTGCTTTAAATAATTTTTAACACATATGAAAATTATCTTGATTTAGTTTATAACTTATATTCTTTTTGTTTTCAGACCAGTGCAAAATCTGTTTTTAGAACTGAATTAAGCAATTTTAGTACTTTTTTTCTAACAGTTTTAAAAAAAACCATTTTCTGCTCTTTAAAGAAACGAAAGAAAATTTTTTAAGAAAAGCAATTGTTATTATGAAAAATAATGCACACAAATTATTCAGGGTATATGGGGTAAGACATTTTATTAATGTTTTAGGATTTAAATATCTTGGCACTAGTTGTCTGTCTCTTTGAGAATTTCTGTAATCTATGCTAAAGCAAACAGATTTATCTAATTAATGTGTTAAATTAAATCTGTGCTAAAGCAAACAGAAAGTTCTTGTTGTTACTTATCCTCCTGATCTTGAAACATCTTTTCAGATCAGATCTATGAATTAATGATGTCTAAGAGTAAAAGACCTGTTATTGGCCAAAACCTTAATAGGTGACAACATCTACTAAATTTTATGAAATTTTATGAAAACGGTCATAGTTTCACTATGTTGTGCATGAAATCGTTTTTTCTGTTTTTACAAAATTTGTAAAGGCCCCCAAAATTAGCAGTTTGGCAATTTGTTTACCAGATCTACAGGGTGATTTGGGGCACATGTATAAGCTTCTGGGAGGGGTAGGCTATTGGTAGATGAACTGGAATCAAATAGTAATGCTGGGTCAAAAACACATTAATAACAATATAGTGATAGTTATTGGGAAACCAGTAAAATGTCCAGATGTATTCCGAAGCACCACATTTTTGTGTGGTTGCGTTAATGATTATATGAAATGGGCTCCTTTAAGAGATGTTTCATGAATTGGGTTCAAACTGCACAGACCCTTGAAATCAAAGTGATGGTTCAGAAAACATATATCAGTGCATCAGCAGTTGTAATTTGGAGCTTGTGAGCAATTGTGCATTGGTACTGGAAATGCTATTCGATAAAGTATATTCCAACCATGAAAACACCTATTGCTATTTGATAAGTATATCCAAATGGAAATGCTACTTGATAAATATATCCAAACATGAAAACACCAGGTATTTTCATGGCTGCATCAACAGTTATGTGAAATAGGTTCCTTCAAGAGATATGCTATGAATCGAGGACAGATGGCACAGATCCCTGAAATTGAAAAAATAGTGCAGAAGACTTGCTGTTACATGAGCAATTGCTACTCCTTTCTGTCTTCCCAAACAACTGTCTGGAGGATGCTGAACTTGAATCAGTACCAACCATACCATGAGCAGCACTAACAGTTGCTGCAACTTGATGATAACCCACAGATGGTTGCTTTTCCTCACTGGTAGATGCAAGAGAGTATGGCGGTCCCCTTTTTCCATGTAATTTCTTATTCTCAAATGAGGCTACTTTACTAGGGAACTTTGCCACAATGCACAAAACTCATGAATAAGTGACAGAAAAGATTTAATTCGTGCTTAATTTTATAATTCTATTTGTATATGCTGCACAAACATGTACTTTGCTGGTGGGACATTTGGGTAACAGAGGTTTGGGCATTTTGGTTGTGATCATTATCTCTGGACTTTTCTTTCCTGTTTTTTTTTTTTTTTTTTCCTGGGGTCATATGAAAGGCCTGGTGTCCGATACACCTATGAAAAGTCAGAAGGATCTTGTGGTATGTATTTGGGCATTTGCCATGGCTGTCTGAGAGATGTTTGAATATTTCATTCATCCTGTGACATTCCTTAATAGCATAATTGTTAAATTTTGATGAATAAATTCATGTTCTTCACCTATGTGTAGTTATTTTGTTTCTTATATTCTATGCAGACCAAAATGATATTTTCAGCCCTGTGTTGCTATCTGACTGTAATTCATCTTTGAGTAACCTACCTCGCCCAGAACTTTGTATATGCAGTAACGAATCAACTTGTATATGCTTTAAACACATATTCTTACCAGTTATAGTCGTTGAGGTCAATGACTGAATTTGTTCTCTTAATTATATAAAAAATAAGTTCTTTTTTCAGGGGTGCAAAATTCTTTTATTGTCCCTCTTCATATTTGCCCGCTTATCAGCATTTTGGTGATTTTTAAGATTGAATTTGTGCACAAAAATTTTGTTCTGATTATTTGCAAATTTAAAGACGATTTTTTTGACAATATAATAATATTTTTATGATATGTTTTAAGTAAAGATAATACATTGAGTTTTTTTAGAAAAACAGAATTAAAATAAACACTTTAATTTCTTCCTGTTGTGTTAAAAAATAGCTTTCGCCTTCATATAGTTGCTAATTCTCCTCATATAGCTGGGAGATTCCCAATTTTATGAGACATCTCCTGGGCTCCAGGTTTTTAATTTTTAGTCCTTACTAAGGAACATGTTTATCAGCAGTAAAAAAAATGCATTGAATTAATGAAACTGGAATTGTGTAAATTTCATCTCCCCTCCTGTTGATTTTTTTTATCGCTTTCTTATACATGATTTTTCTTATGAAATTTTATTTGATCTGAATTGTCTTAATCTACTGTAAAACATTTTATGAAAATTCGACCAATACTGAATCCTTTAATATTTGCATTTAATTTTGTTTTACATTATTATGTGGAACATTGATAAGTTTATCCACACTGTAATACCAGTAAAATTAATTATTAATTGTATTTTCATTGTGTTTAAAAGTACTTAAAACTTTCCATCCATACTGAGAATTTTCTCAGTATATTAAATATGCATGTATTTTACTTCCAAATCATATTATGATTTTTGAATAACATAAATCATATATTATAAAAACAGTAAATAAAATACTGTATTATTTACTGTTATAAGTCAGTTTGAAGCTCTTTTGAAATGGCATCACCGTATAGTGTGAAAACCATTCCAAAACTCTTAGTTTTGCAAATTAGATCCTCAGACTTTTTCACATTTCACGGTTTGCAGCTATATTTTCATTTTGGCAACTGCTGAGTATACTGATTCTAAAATTAAACAAGATAATGGATGTATAAGCTCACTTTTTTAGTTGCTTTTCAGCAAAAGCTTGATATCATAAATTAATTTCATTTTTTATTCTCCATTTTTTATGTTAAATGTTTTTCCCTGAGAAAGTGTTTCAAAATATTCTGATTTGTGTTAGTTTTCTCTGTAAAATTTGCTTTACACTTCTGAAGTTGGAAAGTATGTAGCAATATGACCTTCATTCTACTCAACTGAAGTTTTGTTGGAAAACATTTCAGAAGATGCAAGGTTCTTCCACCTCTCTTCTCTCACTATCAACTTCTTAAGGGGACTTTCAGTTCAGTGGTAACCAAAGTGTTCCATAGTGCAAATTCATTATACATTCGTAAACATTCATGCCATCTCTGGAATACAAACCACAGCCAAATTATATAGTGGCTGGCATCACTGCCACCATTCTAATTGGTTAAAAACAAAAAGTAGCAACAGAAATTTTCCTAATTAAACATGTAATACTTTACTTTTGGAGGTCAAGTAGAACCACCTTCTTCGGCAACAAATGAAAAAGAAGGGGAGGAAAGAAATTTCTTCTCATGTGTGTTTTCCCCACTCTCCCCCTTTTTTTACTAATCAGAAACTAAGGTGGGGGAAAAAAACTACATATAAATTCAAAATTAAAGCTGTACTAGTGTCAATTCTTACAAGGTACTTTAGTTAACATTAGACACAGCTGCCAACTTAACCAGGAGATTTGCAGCTTATCATCATATCTCCTGGTTTTCCGGTATGTTACTAAATCTCCCAATTTGTAATTTTCAGGATTCCCTAAGGAAAATTACTCCAGAAAATGTTTCCCAGAAATAAATGAAATTTATTGAATTAATGAAACTTAAATTCTGCAAGTTCCATTCCTCCTTCCCTAGTGATTTTCAGCATTATTTTTCTTATTAAAATTTATTTGATCTAAATTGTCGTAATCTGCTGTAGATATTCATTGAACTTTTCATTAAGATTCAACTCGAGTAGTTTACGGTCTACCAGTAGCCAAGTGGTAAAGTTGCTGAACACTGGCAGTTTGGTCCAGGGTTCATATTCTAGCAGACTGAAATGCATGGGTGTTTTCATGATTTTCCCCATGTGTAACGTGTATATGAGCCAGTTTCCTTAGAAATTCCTCCACAAAGGCACCCTTTCCTGTAGGCAAATCACCCTCAAATGCTTTTTCATATTTAAATTAACCAAACCATGTTTAATCAGTTAATATTTGTATTTAATTTTGTTTTGTATCAATATATAATACATTATCATAGACTTTAACTTACAGCAAAACTTGTCAGTAGTCCATGTACGAATGGTGTTTTTATAGCTTTGAAAATGTGCATCTAAGGCATTTTTTAATTAACCATTTGTTAATATTTAATATTACATTTAACTTAAAATCTATAGATATAAAAAAAACTGAATAACTATAAATTCTTGAAAATTATGTGCATATTTAATTAGATTTTTTTTTATTATTATTTAAGCAAAAAATTTAAATCTAGCAGAATTTAAATCTAGTAATATGTTATTGAAAGAAATATTTTAAATCATAAATAAGCATAAAGGAAAACAGAATCCATAAACCTTTATGTGGATTTGTGTTCTGATTTCCCTCAAGAAATCAAAGAAATGCCATTAAATCTAGAGAGCCAAGAAATATACATATAATCATCAACAAAAATACTTAGAATTCATTTATAAATTATATGTAAAGTTGGAGGTATAAGAACTTGCTGATCTATGATTGGCTACTCTTGAAACTAGCATTACCATCAACAAAACCCATGATTAATGGACTAAGTTGATGCTATTGCTAGTTTTAATATTGCTAACTACTGTATTAACTGAGTTCCATTAGTTAATACACTCACTTCCAAAAGTTAAACACAGAGAGGAAAATGCTAATTTCCGGAAGCCAATCAGAAATAAGGAGGATGCAAATCGCTGCAGAGGTAGATGGAAGTATGCAAATATGTTAGGTAACAGCCAGTCGCGCTTTCATGTCAAGAAGTATGCAAAAAAGGCAGTCGTATAAGAAGCTAGCTTTATGAAGGGTTACAGAAGTTGATTGTAAGTGCTGATAGAGAAGGTGTTTAAAACTTTCGTACAATTTGTTTTCAAGACATACGTGTTTCTATGACTTCCAGCAGACAAATGGAAGATTCTGAGCGCTGGGGCCTGTAGCCAGTCGCCCAAGGGTTACAACCCCCGCGGAAGATCGATATATTGCTATTGTAGCCAAGCGGAATCGCAGAGCGACCTCCACACATGTGACATCTATGGTTACAGTGTCCATTGGTAAGGCGATATCTGCAGCTACTGTACGCCAAAGATTACATATGAGTGGACTGTACGCCCGGGTACTTCGAGTTTGTGTTCTTCTATCCGTCCAATCAAGAGGGGTATGATTACAGTGGTGCCGGGAACATGTCAATTGGAATGTGTCTGACTGGGGCAATGTCATGTTTACTGATGAGTCAAGATTTGCTCTGGAGCTAGATAACAAGCGTATAAGGATAGGGCGTGAACAGCGAACACGCAATCAGTCCCAAAACATCACCGAACATCACGCATTCCAAGGCCGAAGCATTATGGTGTGGACAGGGATTTCATTAGGATACTGCACCGTCCTGCACATCTTTAAGCAGGGTTCTTTGATGGCTGTCCAGTATCGAGATAAAGTCCTAGAACCCATTGTGAGATTGTATGCTGCAGCAGTTGGTCCTACTTTTGTTTTAATGGACGATAACGCACGTCCCCATGGAGCTGACGTCGTCAATGACTACCTAGAGAGTGAAGGGATTGCGCGTATGGCATGGCCAGCATATTCGCCCGACCTTAATCCCATTGAAAATCTTTGGGATGCTCTCGGCCGTGCTGTATCTTCACGTTTCCCACCTCCAGCCACTCTTATTGAGCTGGAAAGTGGTCTGCAAGGAGAATGGTGATTGCTTAATTCTGCTGTGGTTGACCACCTAATGGAAAGCATGGTCACACGATGTAAACTTTGTATACAGATGAGAGGGAAATCACATACCCTATTAATGTCTTTTTTTTTTCCATTTTATGCTGTTTATTTTCACTTTATACATAATTCTGTTTAAGTCTCCAGTATGTCATTATCTGATAACTTGCAAAAATTTAATATTGTTTTCATTTCTGTATATAATTATTGATTTTGTTTTATGCATAAATATATTTGCTACTTTCCTGCCAAATTTTGTGTCAATCAAAGCAGTATTTGTTGATTTTTTTGCATTTTACATCTTCATGCTTAACTTTTGGAAGTGAGTGTATTATAATAATTGTTCTGCTTTCCAGAATATTGCAGCTGCTATCAAGCAACTGAAACTTCTTGAAGCAATAGTTGAAAATGATGGAATATTAGAAGTGAGTATTTTAATATCACAATCGACATAAAGATACATTTTTATTATTAAAAAGAAACATTAAGCTGCTTATTCTTTTTGGTCCACTATGATTTTAATAATAGTTTTTTCATATTTGCTTTCTTATTTTAAAAATAAATTCCAAACGTTAAAATTTAACTTTGAAAACCCTTAATTATATAATTTGCATTAAATTATTTATTTATTTATTTTTCAAGTTGACTGACTGTGGGAGGAGAATGGTTACCTTTCCATTAGATCCCAGGTTTTCTAAAATGATTTTAACTTCTAAAACATATAAGTGCACGTAAGTGTTATAATTCTTTTGTATCTGTATGTTATGCATTTTTTTCAACCATTAAAAAGTAATATCTAAAATATACACTACTGGCTATTAAAATTGTTATTTCATAAAGAAAAGTTGTTAACAAAATCATGTGAATTTTGCAAGTACATTATAATAGAAAGATGAAATGATTAACATTTCAGGTTGTTATAAGGAACACAGAATATGCAAAAATCAGTATCCCAAGCATCCACTTATGCAACCATAACAGCTATTATATTTCTAGACATGGAGTTGAACAGAATTTGGATAGCCATTTGGAATACTGCTGGCAGTGTGGCCAGAGTTCATGTGTCAATGCTGACTGGCAGGTGTTGTTGTGCCAGTCTGTTTGGAACGATTAACCAGACATAGGGAGAGATCTGGAGAATATGCTGGCCAAGTCAGGAATTGAACAAGCTATATAGGGAAAAGTTGCATTGATCAGTATAGTGGTTAGCAATGCTGACTGTTATACTGGTGGGCCAGGGTTCGTATCCCTTAGAAGGCATGGATGTTTGTGAGTATATAGGGTTTGTGCAACATGGAGGTCCTCAAAATACTGGTGACCGGAAAGTCTTCCGAAGTGATTTTATAGTAGGGAAAAAGTGGGGGAGACCCTCAGACCTCTGAAATATTCTCCATCCATTTCTTGGAATACAAGTGGAGCTGCAAAGTTAGTGTGGTTCAATAGCAGAATTCTGTGTTCCACTGATTTGTACCTTTATGTGTATATTGGGAAACTCTAGATAACATCATTATCTTCTTGAAAATGGGCTGGTGGGCACCCCAGAGATGTGGTACAGGCCATGGGTATTAAAATTGCAGTAATATAACAGTGGTTGATCGAAGTATCAGTTATACAAACTTGAGTTGAATGGAATAAATATCCTGATGCCACTTTATACTAACAGTCTGGGAGCTGAGCCATCATGACAGTGAAGAATGCAAGCTTCTAATTTTTGTTTTTCTCTGAGCTTCCAACCTGTGGAACCATCATAATTCTACAAGTAAAAGTCGTATCACTGAGAAAAACTGACATCACACCATTTACATATCATGTACATCACTGTAGCCAATGATTCCTGTGCTGTAGCATCAAGGAACCCAAAGCACGGATTACTTTGCTGCCAATGAATGGCATAGCAGACATTGTCACATGCATACATGCAGATACTTGCTGCTGTGCAGTAACCACAATTCCTAAGCTAGAATGCATAATGTAGCCATACAGATCTTAACAGCAATTCAGATAAAATGTCTCTTTTTAGACATTATTGAGTGGACTGTTGAAATCCCACACGTAGCTGTAGTTTTTTGTGAACCCTTTAGACCCATTGACTGCAAATTCTCCTGATAGTCAATGGCTTTTGACCAATAAAGCAGCAGTTATACAGTATAATAACCTGCAGTTTGGGTATGAGTTACTTTTTGCATGAGGTAACTTCCTCTCATGCAATAAATAAAGAAAAAATGCTATTTTCAGATGAAAAGTTGCTGTTTCAGTTTGCCTTTTCTTTATATTGTGTTTAGGTATCAGTGTTTTTAGCAACTAGATATGTATGCTATGAAGTGATAATCATTTGCATATACCATCATATTCTGTGTTTCATGCAAATTTCAATTTGTTGTACACTATCCTTATTGTAAAGCAGTTTTAATCAGTGTCAATTTAATATTTTTGATGTATAAAATGAACATGAATTAAAATTTTATATTTAAAAATATTATTAAAATTTCTGTGAAAATCATTGCTTAAGTAATGTTGTTATTGTCTGATTTTTTTTATCATTTTTGTAATATTTTTGTAAAGTATTTGATGTAAATTTAAGTATTTATTTCATAATGATTCAGTCATTTACCTTTGATCACATGTTATGTTTTTAAATATTTTGCCATACATGAAATAGTATTTCTATCTTTTTGCATAAAGATTTTTCTTATACAGTATTTTTTCCTCCTAGGGATGAAATTTTAACCATAATCTCTTTACTGTCTGTCGATTCCATATTCTATGCATCATTATCTCAGGTTAGAGACTTTTTATTTAATAGCTATAGAAAAATTTAGATTAATATTGTAACAGAAGGTATGATTAATTTGTACCTGAAGCCTCTTTTAATGCTTTAGTAGCTTTTATATAGTTATGCAAACAGTGTCGTAAATAAAAGGTAAGAGGGTTATTAACAGCATTAATCAGTGTAGTGGCTATACCTTTTGGAGCATCCTCTACAAAGCAAAAAGTTACGTAGAAAAATTGATGGGGGGGGGGAGTTATATGCCAGATATGTTTATTTTGTGGTTTATTAAAATTTAGTTGAGTTGATCTTGCAAATTTTCAGTTACCTTGGATTGTTTAATAATGAGCCACTTGAACTGGTTTAGCACCACAGAGTTTTCTGAAATTGATGTAGTAATTTGAAATCGCTGAAAAATTCAATCAGAATTATTCTTTGCAGGTTTAGACTTACTCAGCTGTGCTGAACTTCATGTTATACAATCACTTTCTGTATTTGGTCTTTTTTCACTTTGCTTTTTCTGCTTCCTATAAGAGAAAGTTCTTGTACTATTTTCTACTTTTTAATTGCGTCAGTTTTTTGCTTTTCTATTAATATTGTAATTTCATTTCTTGCATTTTGTAATGAATAGATTTTAATACCATCATATATGCATATATATGATGATATTTTTTAACTTTAAGATGCCTTTTTTAAGGTCATATCTATCCAGTGCAATGAGTGACTGTGAGTGCAAGACTAGCAATATAATCTGAGGTCACATCCCAGCAAATGGACTGGCTGAATATAAGTTTTCATTGTTTTCCCAATCATGCAACATGAATACAAGCCAATTTCCTCTTAAAAGGTCTTTCAAAAATACATCTTACCCTAACTGATAACCCCAGTAATCTTTGCCATGGTGAAATAATCTAATTCTTGTGAGTACAGTGCCTGCTAGTCATCAGTAAATACAATATGTTGAATATAGTAGTTAATCCTAAATTGCTTCATTGTGAATGATTTAGCTGTATGAACTTTTGCTGCTTTTCCAGTGTGTAATGTTAATGCAAACTAGTTTAGAAGTCCTGCATGGAGATGCAATAATTGTACTTTTATAGCAGCTATACTCAGAATTTATTTTATACATATAAAAATGCACATTTTTTTTTTTTAAAGCTGAAATGCATTTTTTTTCCATGTTCAAAGTATAGAACATACAGTCAAATTCTGATTAACTGTTTTCTCGTTTAAAAAAAAAAGTTTATTGCTGAATGATGGGAAAATGACTATCTATTATGATGTAAAAATGACTTACTCTTATTTATATCTTAGCTGAAACTTATTTATGATAAACTTTTATCTTTCTCAGTTGATTAGATTTTTATTATTTTTTCCCTCTATAAATATAAGTTTTTTTTAATAATTTCTTTGCTGCATTCTTTTTGGTAAAATTTCTGCTGATTTATTTTAACTATTTACAATCACAAGATTGAGTCTATTTATTTTTCTTTATATTCTGCATTAAAAAAATTCATTAATTGTAACATTTCTATTATAATTCTGATTCATAGATTAAAGTATAATTATCTTCATATATTTTAAAAGAAGCATTTCATTTCATTGCCTTGATTTGAAAACATATACTAAGACAAAGCTTACTTTCTGCCCTTGGTCTTTCCAGGGTTTTGCTTCATATCCAGTCTTCACACTTATGTCAATAAAAGTCCAAGAGTAATCCAGACCATAAGGATCAGGCCCTATGGTCTGAATTACTCTTAGACTTCAAGAGGGCCACTTATTGTCTGTGAAAAGGGGAGATTAATAACATAAAAGTACTCTTCTCTTCTTCAGTTTCATTTATGTAAAATGGAGCTATCTATGATTAGTTAAAATTTTGTGTATAAAGTGGGTTTTCTTTTCTCTTTTTAAATCAAAAGTGATACATACATTTTTAATTAATGTTATAGCTTTATATTTTTTCTTACTATCTAAAATTTGGTAGAGTGAAATTTTTTTTTTGTTTTTGTTTTATTCAGCTTAGTGAAAGTGGAAACACTTTAAAGATATTACAAAGAGGAGAAATCATTTTAAATGCAGAATAGTATCATTATGAACTATATAAAATAAAAAGATTTTATGTATAAATACAATATGAGTAAGATCTAAATTTATTTACTGTGATTAATATTCTTATTGTGCTGAGATAATAATGTTGTTTTAAAATACGGAATTTTAAATTTATATACTCAAAATTTAACTTTTGAATTTTCTAAATGTATTTATTAAAATTACTAGCTTTTTTATTTGAAAAAATGGAAAAATGCACTTTTCACTTTTATTATATATTATAACAAAAATGATTAAAACTTTATTGCTACTTTTTTAATGTCTGTATCTTCTCTGTGTATTTTAGAAGATGGTCTGAACAATTTAATTTAAAAAATATATTGCTCCAAATTATTATAATTTTAAAAACTGCCATGCCTTGTTAAATGCTTACTGCTGTGGCTTGCAAAGTATATGCTGTCATTTCCCAAGTATTGCAAAGTACTGAATTCTTTTATAAAAATAATATTAGGATAATGTATTTTTGTATCAGAGAACTATTTGTTGAGTATTACAAACAATGAATAGTTCATGTGTGCACACAGATGGGTTTTCTGCAGCCATTGTGATAAAAATTAATGCTATTAAAAAAGTGTTATGAAGAAAAGGAAATGAGGCTGCTATGTTCAGTTTGATTGCAAAATTTTAAGATCTACAATGAAAAATGGCCTATTGTTTCCACTAAATACATATCATTCATTCTTTTATATGATTGTTGAAAATATCAAATTATTTAATGCATTTGTTTCAAACTTTCTGTGAAATATGTGTTTTAGTCATCTTTTAATTTAACCAACATACTCTATGCGGGGCCATAGCATGCACTGCCGTCACACCAGAAATTAAGGGCAGCAAAACTTTTAAACTTGAGGAATAACTTGAGAAAAACTTTAAAAATCAAGTGGAATTTGAAATTCATAGTTTTGCAGCAAAATGCCTAGTGCCTGCCCTCACTGTATCAACTACATACTGTAACTTTATAACTAAATCTTTATTCTGTCTTAGAAAGCCATGAACTCAAAATGCTTTGAACAACTGCATTATCATATAAGGTATTTCTCCCTCCTTCTTCGCATGCCTTCGTGGTGTAGCGGTCAGCACGCTCAACACTTATTCAAGAGATCCGTGGTTCGAATCCTGGCGAGGGCATTGCTCATTTTTCGTCTTTCAAAAAATACCTTATGTCTCTATAGCGGCGCCCAAATAAAAAAATGGTGGATGATAATTCTCCACCACCAGGATTTGGTGATTGGGTCCCCTAATCCCCAGTCACCATTTAAAAGTGGGAGTATGTAAGGTATTTTTCCCACCTTCTTTGCATGCCTTCATAGTGTAGTGGTCAGCATGCTTGATGCATATTCTAGAGATCCGTGGTTCAAATCCTGGTGAGGGTATTGCTCATTTTTCATCTTTCCTGCTTCCAAATAAATCCTAAAATCTGTACAACCATATAGATTGGGCGAAAAATGCTTTTTCTGTTTTTCAATATATTTCATTCAATATAATTATATATTACAATGAAAATGATTTAAACTTTATTTCTCTTTTTTAATGTCTGCATCCTCCTTCTGTGTTTTAGAGAGAAAAGTTTGCTGAAGTGAGAGAAAAATTTGAATCTTCAGAAGGGGATTTGATTATGCTCCTTAATGTATATAAAGCATATAAAAATGTCAAGGGAAATCCGGTAAGCATTCCTTGAAAAAGTGTATTGTTTTATTATTTTGTATTGTTTTAAATCTCATTTGTCTGTTTAATTTTTAAATATAGAGTGAATGTAAATGATTCATAAATTTCAAAATACTGTGGTTTTTAAAATATTGCACATATGATGATCATTGAAAACCAAAAGCTGTTTTAAGTTTTCGTGAAACACACATCTAGTGACTGCATAAAAATTTACATTCATTAAAAAGCAAATGGCAGCACAAATATAGTACTATTACAGAATGGTGACAATGCAGAAAAAAATATTACTTATGTGTGGAGGTATATGAATTCTTCATCTATTGCAGTAAGCCATTTGAAGAAAATATTGAAAAGAACTGCCAGGTCACTAGATATTTCTATGGAGCTGTCATCGGATTAATGATATTTGGTGTTAGTACTAATGAAAAAGCGTGGAGTGACCAAGTGTGTCTAATGAAATAGTAGAGATGTTAGAGTTTTATGCTCAATACAAAAGGGAAAAATCTGATGTGGATATCGCGTGACTTCTTTGTACAGCCTATTAAATTATACACATTTTTTTTCCTGCAATTCATTTAAACATATTTCCTCAAATCGTCCTAAATTTATTAACCGATTCCTCAAGGCAAGCTGAAAATGACATAAAAAATTGCATATTTTGAAATTAAATATCCCAATCAATTTTTTTGTTACGGGATTCAAACTTCTTATATCCAAAGGTATCCATCATTCAAAATTTACTCTATACAGGTCTTATAATAAATAATTAAATGTGAAAATTATAGCTGGGGACTGAAATCTTGCATCACATTTCACAAAGCTTTTGAAGGATTTGCTGCCAATATAATATGAAGCAACATTTTATTTGTTAGAAAGGTTAATCATTGCAGTTTTAGCTAGAAGGCATTGAACCACCTCATGCAGTTGTGCACTGTGTGCAGGAAGTAACTGTAGTAAGTTTAAAATGAGATCAAATATTTTAGATTGATGTGCTGAAACCACATTTAAACATAAGAGCTTTTGCAGACAACAGATTTGCTTTGCCAGCTGAAAACCAGTTGATGAAGCAGATGGATCATTTATGAAAGCTTCTATTTTTATTTATGTTTAAATGTGATTTCAGCTTCTCAACATAAAATATTTCACCTCATTTTGGACTTAATATTTACTCACATGGGCCAGTTAATTCATCAATATATCGGGATTTTTATGCTGTTCCCCAAAATAGAATTTCTATTCATCTGATTCCTTTCACCATTCAAACTTGGGAACAGTGTTATATGTTTAAGCCATATATTTGGTTTCTAGATTTTTGCATTACTTTTCCACAACATTTACGCTATAAAAATTTTTTTTCAAGTTTCAATAAACTTTCTTCTCTGCACTCATGGTTTCTTTTGATCTTAACACATTGACTACCAGTCACTAGAGTTAGATTGATAGTTATTGCCACCCATATAGAATTAAATTGTATCCATATGCCAATATACTTATTATGAGAAATATGATTTAAAAATTTTAAGAAAAGATAAATATGTGATACCTATGTGTATTATTTAAGATTTTTATTAAAGAATTTTTTAATTACGTGCTGGCGCATGATTGACACTACATGTCAAAATTTTCTCCAAATGTGACATTACGTGCTGGCACCTGGAATATAAAAAATAAATTAAAATAAGAAAAGTAAGTGACAGTGTGTATTACTTTCATATAAATATGTATCATAGACAATTATATGTATTACAAAGGAATTTATAGCAAGAAAATTACAAAGACATTATTAAAAAATATACATCTAGAATGTTATTTGTGTATTATCTTTGAACAATCTAAGCAGTAATGGGAGATCCTTCACAAAATTTCCAAACATATATTGTATCTTTATGTTTCCGTTGGGAATACCAACTTTTGCATTGCTTTCTTAGAAATTTTCTTCTTTTTTTCTTTCCGTGTACTCAGCACATGTACAGATTCAGACTGATCACACACAGGAGCACAAAGAACAGATGGCTGTTTCAGTAAACTTCGTATCATGGATAAACGGTGAACTTCATATCACAGGGATGTATTTTCATTGGAATACTTATTATAGATAAAGTGAGATTGTTCATCATTATTTGCATAAATACACAAATATTTTTGTGAGCCACCTAATTGTTTTTCTTTCACAAGGATAATAAGCAAACATCTGATTTTGCTTATCAGTATTGGCCATAAATTTTATATGGAATTACAGGTAGAGGTTTCGATTTAATTTCACCTCTTTTTTTTGTTATTTCCACCATATCATTTTTATATTCATTGGAAATGTGACATCTCTCTTATCCTGCCACTTTGCAATCATCACACCATCAGCATAAAAATATAAAACCATTAGTATAAAAATATCGAAATTCGATAATTTCTGTTCATAGAAAAAATGTAATATGAGGAAAAAGTTGATAAAAGTGGAGTATATGAATATGCAGGAAAATGTTGCTGAAATGGTTTGCCATTCAGAGGAGCCATACTCTGCCAATATTTTGACAAAACTTCAGACAAAGTCAGTGAATTTGCCAGACACTATAGGGAGCCTGGAAAAGAATGGATACGAATTTATTAACTGTACATAATAATAATTATAATTAAATCATTTTAGGATTTTTTAAAAAAATCAAATTTATTATTTATTTTTCTAAAAATGACGATGTTAATTAGTTTTTGCTTTATTTATGACTCAATTTTTGCCCTTTTTTGTTATCAGATTGGATATAGCGAACCAAACGCTTAGTCACTTGAAGTTTGTTATAGTGGGATATTTCTGCATTTGGTGATTATCTGTTGTTAATTTAAAGTTAAGTAAAAAATACCGGCATTGAAATTATAGCACTTCGAGTGGCCAGAGTTTTGGGATTTATTCACAAAAAGCTTTATTTATGTATTATATCTAAATTTGTATAGTTTTTCTACAAGTATCCATTCATTAGAATAATAGTAATTGCCAATGCCAATGATTATAAATTACAGAGTGCCTGGGGTTCAAAACTACATACCTCCACATCAGAAAAGTATCTAATTCGTGAACATAAATAGGAAAATTGCATAAATAGTTGTCATGATATAAACTAGAGAGAGCCACAGTAGCTCAAGAAAGTTTAGGAATAGAAAAAATTAAGTAAAGCATAAGTTTTGATTTTTTGGGGGGAAGTTTTTTTGGTTTTAATACTTTTTTGTATTTTTAATTCTATATTTTTATATTTTATGGCACATAAATACAACAGTAAAGCAAAAAGTGGATAGGAAAGATTTTACAGATTAATAGACTCATTGGCGTATTGCACTAAAGTATAAGAAATATGTTCAAAACAGCAATAAATTTCATTATCAGATAAGAGTAGCCATGCACTCAAAGGATTAAGCAACTAAATAAAATCAAATCATTTGATTAATGCTCTCTTTTGCAAAAAAATCGAAGCACCATGAAGAAAGTGGTTGTTTTTAATGAAATTGAATATGTGTATAGCTCATGCACAGATAATAAAATGATTAAAATATCAAGGTCATAGTACCTGTTCATGGCTCACAATCACCCATTGCATGTTTAAAATTAGTAGTTGGTTGAACCGTCCCTGGCGGCAATGTATGCTTGAATTCATTGAGGCAAGAAGTGGTAGGGGTTCCTAATGCCATCCTGCGACCCATTCTGCCAGACATTCATCAATTTTGCTCCAGATCTGTGATATTTTGTGGTGCCCGAATCTGGCGGCCTACCATGTCCCAGACATGCTCGATTGGTGAAAGGTCTGGTGACCTTGCTGGCCGAGGAAGAGCATCAACTGCACAGAGACAGTCCAGAGTTATGCAAGCGGTATGTGGCCTGGCATTATCTTGTTGGAAAATGGCCCCAGGATGACGTGTCATGAAGGGTAATGAAACCGGCCGCAAGATGATATCAACATATCGTTGAGCTGTTAAAGATGTACGGAGGATGACTAAAGATGACCTGCCGTCATAAGAAATAGCGCCCCTCACCCTCACACCAGGGGTTATGGCTGTATGCCTTTGTAAAACAAAGGTTGATTGGGACCGCTGGCCCCATCCTCTCCAGACACGAACACGGTGGTCATCTGCTTCAAGAGTGAAGCGGGATTCATCGAACAACTATACGATGTCAGTCTGATAGCAGCCATGATGATCGGCTGCGATGCCACTCCAGACGCTCCGCTGATGTTGTGGGGTTAAAGGCAAATGTCTTAAAGGTCTCTGTGAGTATAACACCACCTCAGACGAGTGCCATGAGATGGTGGACGGTACCACAGGAGGTATAGACATGGCTGTAATGCGTTGGATAGTCAACAATGATACGATTGCGGCGGTTCGGGCATGGTGAACAATCATCCTAGCTTGCCTTGCATTTCTGCTTCTTGGCCTTTCAGAGCCTTCGTTTCATCGGCAATTTCCTTGTAGCAACCTTTATTGCCAACATCTTTGCACAGCAGTGTCGGTATGCTGCAGGTGGCGGCCTATTGCTCGGTATGACCACCCAGCTTCACGTAAGCCTGCAATGCGACCACTTTTGAAGTCGTTTAGTTGTTTGTAAGCTCTTCGATATCGTCGTAATGTCATCTTTATTTATTTCTTTACAGAATTACGATGGCAACAACAAAAAGAAGATAAATTTTCCGCCTCTTCGCAAAATGCATGCTATGATCACAATTCCTGTTCATTTGCCTTGAAACTTTGATCATTTGCATGTTTGATCAAGATGTTTTTGCATACCAAATTTCATCATGATTGCAAAAGTCCTTGGTGCTTTGATTTTTTTGCAAAAGAGTGTATTTTGCAATATAGTATTTTGAAACTTCTTTTTAATCTTTTATCATGTTTTCAATTTACTTTTTAAATTTTGACTTGATAAATTTCTTTTACTTTTTAGTCTTGGTGTCATGAAAATTGTATAAATTCACGCAATGTTAAAAAAGCTATCACCGTGCGAAAGCAGCTGAGTAGTCTGTGTGAAAAAATTGGGATTAAATCCTGTTCATGTAATAAAGAAACTATTCGAATCAGGTAATTAAGAAGTGTTCTTTTTTTTATGTACTCCTTAATACTAAATACTATAAAAAATTTAGCACAAAAATGTAATGGCAGTAGCTTTTTAAGGATAATTTGTTTTTCCTTATATTAGTTTATAAAATATTTTTAATGTTATAAAATGTGCAAAATCTGTTGAATGTTTATATTTTTTACCTCAATTAAGGAAGGGGGACTTTAGGGATCAATAGCAAAGGTAATCAATCATCTTTCATTACTCAGCTTCATTCTTTGCTTTGGCGAGGGTTTATTTTAATTCTGAAATGTTTGTGTCTTTTGGCTGACTGATTCTTAGCATGCCTTTTGTTCAGAAACTTTCAGTACAATATTTAAAACTGTTTCTATGTGTGTATATACTACATGTATGTGTGTTCTTTATACTTAACTTCGTATATAGAAAGGGCGAAAAAGGGAAAAATAGTTTAAAAGTTAACTGTCAAATTCAGAGCAGAAAGCAGAGTGGTTATATTTTTAAAGAATCAAAAAGTTCGAAGTGCATAAAATTAAAGATAAAACATTTATTTACAACTAACAAAGAAGTTTAAATACGAAAAGCAAGTTACATAATGGCTAGAGGCAATCTCCAGTTACTAAATCTAAAACGGAACTGCAACTTTTTTCAAACAAAGATTCTATTGCCAGATTCCTACAGTTGAATAAGTAAAGGCTCGGAAATAGCATTTCTAACATCCTCCCACCTTTGTAAAGTGAGAGCTTTACAAACATTAACAAAATTAAATATCCAAAAAGTTTAAAATGTTCTTAAAGATCAAGTCTTTCTTTCGGTCGAATCACTCTCCCAGAGCATGTTTGTATAGGATGTTTCTCCAATTCAACCTCGGAAAACTTTCTCTTTTCGAAATCTTGAGACCGCTGAATTAAAGGTTCCCTTTCTTCAATAGATTCTTCAGTCTTACAATGAATTTCTAAGGGATAGAGTCTCTGTATAGGTCTTAATAGATACCCATTAGCTGTTTT